>DVQG01000690.1:0-13260 GCA_018231605.1 Papilio ambrax
TCTGTTATTTTAACAAAAAATAATAAGGCTAGTGACTAAAACAGTAATGCCGTATAGCAATAACATGAAAATTTTATGTACCGGTCCCACAGATCTCTGTATCGGTAACGTCGCCGGGGACGGGGGCGGGCGCGGGGTGCGCGCGCGCATTCGCGGTGTCCGGCGGCGGCGGTGTGACGCGGCTGTCGCTCGCCGTCTCCTTCGACCGCGTCGTCAGGAACGGCACGCTACTGCTGCTGCAGGACCTGGTAACTATACAGAATGATCAATTATATGCATTGACGGTATCATTAAGGATAAAATTATGAAAAAAAACTAATGTGAACAGGAAGGCGACAGGTACTTGAAGCTGTACGTGCAGGGCGAGCGGTTGCTGGTGTCGTGGGACGTGGGTGTGGGTCGCGGCGCGCTCGCTCACCCCCGCCCTCTGCGCCCCACGCACGACGACGCAGACCATCTCTCCTATCGGATTGAAGTAGAAAGGTACCGAGAAACTTTTTTATAATTACACAATTATTGTATTGTTTTTCTAATTCGATTGTAAATCAAATTCAACATCAAATAACATTGCGTTTGCTTTCTCTACACTTTAGAGTGTGGAGCACGGTGCGTTTGAAAGTGGAGAGTACCGACGAGCCCGCCATCGTCAGCAACAATAGCACGGAGAGCGCGAGGTCGGGCGAAGGCGGCGAGGCGGGCGCTGTGGGCACGCTGGAGGCGGGCACGCTGTGGCTGGGCGAGACGGGCGCGCCGCTGCCGGGCTGCGTGCACGACCTGCACGAGGACGACCGTGAGCTGGGCCTCTGGGCTTTCACGCATCAGCCGGAAGCTGCGCACTGCGTCGCCTGCACACATAGGTGAGGACTTTCTATAAAATAGACACAAGCTTAGAAAACCGTTGAGTTTTTTTTATAAATTGGGGTAAATCATCCAATGTGCTTAGATGGTACAAAGCGGGTGCTGCGAGCGGCGGCAGCGCGGGCTCGCCTGCGCTGACGTGGTTTGGAGGCGCGGGGTACGCGGAGCTGCGGCGCGCCGGCCTGCGCCCCGCGGACCGCAGGCACTTCAGCCTCTCCTTCACCTTCCGCACACGCGACGAGAATGCGCTGCTATTCATGGCGCTAGACGAAGCTAATGTTAGCACTATTCAAACTTATATACCAACCTTTAAAGACATATCTTGTATCACGAATAGTCACTGTACGTGTCTCATACAGAATCGATCGGTGTCGGTGGAGTTGGTGTCGTGTCGCGTGACATTCCGCGTGGCGTACCGCAGTGCGCGGCTGGAGATCACGGCGCGCGGCCGCCACTGCGACGGCCGGCCCGCGCACGTCCAGGCCATTAGGGTCTTCGCCGCCAATAAGCTAGAGAAAGGTACTCGCATTGCGTTAACAAACTTCCATTGTAGTGAAGAGTGAGAAGTGATTTAAAGCTCACAGAAGTTGGGACGAAGGAGACACTCTTTAACCACCCTAACGTGCCTCTGACAAAAAATCATATAAAGTAAAAGATATGCTGTGGTGTCGATGTTTGAGCGCGGGGTGTCCCCAGGCAGCCTGCGCGTGAACGGCGAGGAGACGCTGGGCTCGCCCTCTCCGCCGGTTCAGGCGCCCGCGGACCTTCCGGAGCCGGGCGCGCGCTTTTTCGTGGGCGGGGCGCCTCCCGGGGCCGGCCTGGCCGCGCCCGCACTGCTCGGCTGCCTCGGCGCGCTAACCGTCGACCGCCAGGGATACGACCTCATGGACACTCCCTACCGCAGCGGACTGGAGAGGTCTTGTGCCACGAGAGTAAGAACACATATGAATTACAAGTTCCTTTGTAAACTAAATAAAAGACATTGACATTAACACAATAATTTATAATAAATCAACATAAGTCCAATATTAGAATTCAATAACAAATGTGTTTGCAGACGTTAAGGTCGGCGATTCTCGACGGTGATGGATACATTGAAGTGGCGGCGCCGGCGCTGCGGCGGCGCGCGGCGCTCGCGCTGTCTGTGTGCACGCGCAGCCCCGCCGCGCTGCTGGTGTGGCGCGCGCCCGCCGGCCCCGCCGCGCAGCCCGACGACGCAGACGACACCGACGGCGACGACAACCATTACCTCGCCATCGCACTAATCGAAGGTATTTCCTGTTCCTTATAAACAGGAAGTAACGAAAGTTTTTGACCAACTATTTCCCATAATTTTTAGGCGAAGTGCTGGTGGTGGCGGCGGCAGGACGCGGCGAACTGCGGCGTCGCTACAACGGCACGCGGCTTCACGACGGCGCGCGGCACACCATCCGCCTGCAGCGAGCGCACAAACAAGTACGCACGCACATTTCCTATCAACAGTGTTATTACATTCGAACCAAATTATAAGTTTTGGTTTAACAGAAGCTTGCTGCATTTAATCTGTTTCTTCTTATTTTATGAGGTTCATCGCCAATGTAATTATTTAACTCCAAGCTTAATCACTGTTTCTAAGTCTATTATTCATAGTAAAGTAAAGCAATCATTTAGTATTGACCTCTTGGATGTACTTCAGCTAGAGGTGTGGGTAGACGAGCGCAAGCTGGGCGCGGCGCCGCTGGCGGGCGGCGGGCTGCAGGCGCGGCCGCGCGGCCTTTTCCTGGGCGGCGTGCCCCCCGCGCTGCGCCTGCCCCACGCCCTACCTGCGGGACTGCCCACTGCTGGGCTCGTTGGGATCATTGAGGACTTTATTGTTGACTCAGAGTGGGTAACGTTATTTTTGTTACGGTATTCTTTTTTATGTTTTCTTTTGTGTGAAACATAATTTATGTGTAGGCTGATAGGCCTGGAGAGCGCGGTGCAAGCGGCAGGAGCGCGGCTAGGGCGCGGCGCACGGGGAGAGCCCCGGCCCGCGCGCCCTCACGACCTACTAACGCAGCCCGACGCCGCGCACTGCTCCAAGGTGAGCTATTCTAACCCTAACATTTACTGTTTTATATGATGTTGATATAACATGAATACAAAACAAAATATCTTACAGACGTCGTCGTACACAGTGGAGGCGGGCGCGGCGAAATTCGGCGACGTGTCTGGCAGCCACGCCATGCTGCGGCTGCCGGCGCGGGGCGAGCGCGGGGAGCGCGGGGGGCGCGGCCGGGCTGAGCGCGGGGAGCTGCTGCTGGCGCTGCACTTCCGCACCTTCGCTCCTGACGGACTGCTGCTCTTGCTGCCTGTGAGTAAAACTCCCGCTTCTTAGCAATAAATATCACATAAATGATTATTTTCAACAGCTCATCTTCCTTCTACTTTCCTTTTTTTCAGGGCTCAAAAGCGAAACCAAAGCACTACCTAGCGCTGCTGGTGCGCGAGGGCAAACTAAAGCTGATAGTGCGCGGGAGGCGGCGCCGCGAGCTGGCCCTCGCCGCGCACGTAGCTGACGGCACCTGGCGAGCGGTCAGTGCACCAATAGATGAACTATTTTTTGTAGTATACTGTATCATTGCCGGTTTTAACTTATTTTTCTCTATCTCTGTGTGCGTAGGTGTCAGTACGCGTGGGGCGGACGCGGCTAGTGCTGGAGAGCGGTGGGGCTGCAGCCACGGCGCGCGCGCCGCCGCTCGCCCGCGCCGCGCGACTCTACGTCGGCGGCCTGCCCTCGCCCGAGGCCATGCCGCACTTGCCTAATAACGTCAGTACCTTAGTAATTTTGAGCATTGATTGGATTCATTTCGTTATTCAAGTGATAATTATTTAAATTGGTATTTGTGCAGATCATCCGAGTGGGCGGGTTCGTTGGGTGCGTGCGGCGCGTGGCGGTGAACGGGCGCGCCGAGGACTTGGTGCGGGACGCACAGTCACACCGCGGCCTCGGACAGTGCTTCCCCAGCATCGAGCAGGGCGCTTACTTTGCTGGTAAACTACTTCTACGCAATAATAAATTCAATAAATACTAAATTAACTTTTAACTCCACATTCTAAAATGTTAGTGGCGCCTAGGTAACTGTGACTTTACTTTTTAGGAGATGCGCACGCGCTGTGGTCGCGGCGCTGGTGGCGCGAGGACATGGAGTCTGCAGAGCTGCGGCTGGAGTTTCGCACGAGCGCGCCCAGCGGCCTGCTCGCCGCCGCCGCGCAATTCGTGCTCGAGATCAAAGATGGCGCCGTAAGACATTACTATTTATTTTATGTGACACCCGGTAAGGTGTTCCTAAACAACACTGTATATCTGCAGGTGGTGCTGAGCGTGGGGTCTGCGCGCACGGAGACGCGAGGCGCGGGCGGGCGCGCTGTGTGCGACGGCGCGTGGCACGCGGTGCGCGCGCGCGTCTGGCACGCGGCGGCGCTCCTAGCGCTGGACGGCGGGCCCGAGCTGCGCACCACCACTCTGCTACCCGCCGATCTCTCCGCGCCACTCTACTTGGCCGGATTACCAGGTACCTACAGAAACTTTTACGTCGCCTGCTACCCCTCTTACCCTCTGGTGCTTGTCAGTTAGTGCTTACTTTATGTTACTTATAATGTGTATTTTCAGAAGGCTCGCTAGACACGTCGGAGGGGCGCGAGAACTTCAAGGGGTGCGTGCGCGGGGTGAGCGTGGCGGGGGAGGCGCGGGGCTGGCGCCAGCTGGAAGCGCTGCACAACGTGCTGCTCGACTCGTGCCCGATGCCCACGTGAAACTGCCACGAGGCAGGGTCTGTGACTCGTGTGACAGCCCAAAAGATATTAAACAGTTAAAGTTGGGATCAATATAATGATCCCTTAGACAGTTTTTAATGGAAGATTTTTTTTGGAAATTAATTAATTTCTAAGACTGAACAGAAAAACTACAAAAAATTGAACTGTGTGCCTTATTAAGTCGTGCCATACGTTTCAAATGGTTTGAAGTTTAAATGACTTCGGAGGAGCATTTATTTAAACTAAAATAGTGTATATTGTAAAAACCCTCTGTGTTATATAAGTACAAATCACAAAGTATTTGTATTAATTCTTGCAGTAAAACTAAAAGCTGATTTTAAAACAGAAACATACAATGAAGACGATTAATTCATTTTTTAAATGATGCGTTTTAAACCAGAACTTGTCATGTATGCTATGACAAGGAGTTTCTTTCTGTAAAATTACGTAGTTTTATTCCAGTCAAATAGACTAGTCCATGATGAAAAAATCGTGCTTACACAACGCTGCAATCGTCTTTCTATTACATCTTTATAATGGGAGAAAAGGTGTTAATTCCATATTTTTCAGTAATATGCGAAGATTTTTATATTTCAAATCAAGCTATAGGTAAAGAAATATAGCTGTATTATCTATATATTAGCTCTCAGAGGCTAAACTAGAGGCTAATTGTAAATAACTCGTTATATAAAACTAACATCACATAAGTGTCGGCAACAAACAATACTCATGTACATAAACTACTTAATTTTTGAGCAAGCAGTATTCTTAAAGTTTATAACTTGTAAATAGGTTTGTTTTATATATTAAGTTAAATGTTACGATTATTTGTGTGTCTAGAAACACTGATAAGGATTGTCTATTAAAAATTTTAACCTGTGACTAAATATTTTAGTCCCACTTCCATCGTGTAAAAAAAGGCTGGGAAGGGAAATTGGATTTGACGGAGGTGGGTATACAGGAAAGGGAACGCTTTCCTATAAGTTCGTCCCATCCTTTGTCGATAAACTGTAGCTATGGCCAGCGGTTGCTTCGCTATTTTAGCGAATTCAGGCAATCGTTTGCCACTTTATGGTATACAAAAATATAAGCGTAAAATTCTTTTGTAAAACACTATTGACTCAAAGCAAGTTCGTAACTGTGCTTCCGATTACGGGTTGGCAATTTTTTTTTTACTTTTTTTTTATGAATTTCAAAAAAATCTCGTATAATGATACATCGATAAGGTTGTTTGTATGTAGACAGCAGCTTTAATAGTTAAATGAAGTGTTAAATATAATAAAAAATGTAGACTATATCCGCCAAAATTTTCACCAATTTTTTTATGATTATGACGTCATAGTTGGGGAAAACAATTTTTTTATTAACAAAGAAGTATGTTTCTATATAAGAATAAAATTGCTTTATGTATTACTTCTATACATTTATGTCGTGTTCAATAGTTTTATTCATGTAAATATAGGATAAGTATAGTTTTTGTAAATAAATTAAAAGATATTTATTGTAAAATAACGAAATAAAAGCCGTGTGGCAATAAAAAACATTTATTTCATTTATTCCATACAATTACATCACAAAAAACACAAGCACTCTATCAGCGAACATTGAAAAATAGAATATTCCACATTTCACTTAAAATCAAATAAACGGTTACATTACAAAAAAAAAAACAAAAAAATTATTAAACTTGTTCGCAATAGAGTGCTTAAATATTTTTTTCTCTCCTAAAACACATCTTGATGGTTTTCCGACAAGACATAATTCCAATCCATTGAAATTGGAACAAAACGACAGAACTTCGAAAGGTGAAATAAATCGAGAGACTTACAGAATAAATAAACCGTGAATCAAGGCCATTAAGGGATTTTTTGCAATTTTTTAATGTTTTTTGTACGTTTTTTTCCAATGGAAAGTCACGGTAAAACAAGTTACAACACTGTCGTTACTTCTATTGTTATACTTAATTAAAATGGACAGATGCGTGAAATGAAACCAATGAATGACCTCTAAGAACTTTCAATGACAATATTTAAATAAAAAATAATAAAAAAAACTAATTTACCCAACTCATTAAAACTACTAAAAATCACATTTCTACATTTTTTAATGAATACTATTATCTAGATAATTGTCTTCATACATATCGTTGTCTCTTTTATTCCTAAAGAGAATAAGAGAGGTGTATGTTTTGATACAAGTATTATATTTCGATAATGAAAACTCCCAGCTTTAAACACTTTTCGATGCACCTTTATTAATTTCAGGGTTTCGCATACAAAAATATCTCCAAAACTATTATGCAAGAAATTAAAAGAAACTCAACTGCGAATTTTTTCAGCCAACTCAAATAAAATTTAATTTTCAATTTCCTCGAAATTAGAATATTTATGTGAAATAAAACATTTAATTGATTCCATTCATTAAAAATAAAAATATATTTAACTCGCTTATATTTAGACGTACACTTTTAATCTGGCAACAAACAAAATGTTGCCATTAAAAAAACATAAAATAAAATTGTATTGACTTCATTGTTGCAACTCGCCGGCGTTTTCAATAATTTATAATACCACAAACAAAAAAAATAAAAAAACTTCTTTTTTAAATTTCAAAACAGATGAAAAGTCAAAGATGTAATTTACTAAACATGGACATAAAGCAGAATAATTCCTATAAAACAATTATTTAAGCTCTAGAAATTATAACCCTAATTTTGGTTACTTCATCAGCAAAAACTTAATTGTTTTTAAAGCGGTTTTTTTTTAACTTTCAGAGCTTAAAATTGCTAAGTTCAGTATAAGCTGAATTGTCCACGTTCACTACCGATGTTCAGTTTAATTTTGAGCAAATGTATTGATGAGGGCAACACTCGTGTGAATGCAACGATATTATATTTATAATCTATATTACATTGACTACGGCACGGTTTTTCACCTTTTACCTGAAACAAATAATACACAGTTTTCATTACAGAATAATGTATGAGTGTTTACAATATTTTTGTATGTAAAATCTGTATTGTACTATTATGAGACAGTATTACTTGGTTTGTAATATTTTAGTTTCATCCCACCGCCGCTTTTAGAACTTGCCAAGAGATGGCGCTAGTCGTATTTACACCGTGCTTAAGGTACAGTTTCAAAAAATGCATCACTTGCGTATGTTTAATTCAGTTAAGAATGTTAGAAATGTTTTTATATAGTCTGTTAATTTTTTTGTGATTGTATATTAAAAGTCAATTTAGTGTATTATTTAGTGAATTCCTCAGTTAGAAGTTTAATTGTACAGTATTATTATCGAGTGTAACTCGCACAATGAGTATTGTTACTAAGTCTAACTCAAATGTTGAGTATTGTTACTGAGTGTAACTCAAATGTAGAGTATTGTTACTGAATGTAACTCAAATGTTGAGTGTTGTTACTGATTGTGACTCAAATGTCGAGTATTGTTATTGAATGTAACTCAAATGTTGAGTTTTGTTATCGAGTGAACTCAAATGTAGAATATCATTACTGAGTGTAACTCAAATGTTGAATATTATTACCGAGTGTAACTGACGTGGAATATTGTAGTGACTCACATGGAGAGGTACCCGCGCGCGGCGGAGCGGCGGCGGCCCTCGAGGTAGGCGATGAGGACGACGACGACGAGCCCTCCCAGCGCGCACCCCACCGCTATCGGCACCGCGTCCGGCAAGTCCGGCGGGCCGCACTCGCGCGCTGACACACAGACCATCATAACACCATACATCACACATAACATCGTATGACAATGAACGCATCAATCGACGACACTGAGTGAAATTATTATAAACTAGCTATTGCTTGCGACTTCGTCCGCGTGAAATTAAAAAATAGGAATAACTGTAGCCTATATTACTCAGTGATAACGTAGCTTCTTAATGGTTACATTTTTAAAATCCACCCAGTAGTTTTTGAGTTATTCCACTAAAATACGAAAATACAAATCTTTTTCCTTTACAATATTAGTATAGAATAAAACCAACAAACAGTTTTAAAAAAATCTTATTAATATTAAGGCGAAAGGTTAGATAGATGGATGTACGTTTTTTTTAAAGTTTGTTGCTTAATCTGCTAAACGGATCTCGATTAAATTTGGATAGATATAGAAGATATTCTGGAAGAACACATAGGCTACTTACTTCCACGCGGTAGGAGTCAAGAGCTAGTTATGTATAAATGAAATAAGAACACTTGGAATATTTATGTTCAAGCAGACGTTTTAATAATAAATGACTTATCTGGAAGCGAAACAAATCGGTGTAACAAACGGGTCAAGGTTATTCGGTAAATCCCGAGGAAGTTGCGGAAATTTGGCAAAACAACATTCTGTAAAACCCTGAACATATAAAATTGGCAAAGGAAATGTTTTCAAGTAGTTATATCGCGTTTGTCATGCTATTCTTCTTGTAAACTAAGCATATTACTTAATCTTAACTAAGATATATCAAGTTCTATGGGATATATTCAAGTATAGGAATGAGATGTAGTAAAAAAGTAAATATAAATCTATTTATTTCATTGTCTTTGAGACAGGGGACTAGAGGCGTTTGAGAGCCGACATCGCCTTGACCGGGCGTCGCTCCGGCTGCGGCGCGGCGCCGGGCACGAGGCAAGGCCCCACATTTAAATGTTTAAACAGTTTTCCAGGTTTTTATAACGTAGCAAACTCACGATATTAAATCACGCGCCTCGCTACCACATATAAGCTGTTTAAAATATTTTAATATAAATTATTTATTTCCCTATAATTTTTAGCTGAGCAGAAAAATCTTTTGAAGATAATCTTGCCTTCGGTGGAAAACAACTTAACTTGACCAAAACCTCTTTAGCCTATGATCTATATCTAGGCTTGGAGTTATATTAAGGAGTTACTTCCCACCCTAGACTTAGGTCTATGGTCTTAATCGTAGTACTTTTACGTCTATTTTACAGTTTCGATTCTGTTGGAGCCACCTCCCATAATCCCCTGACGACACCAATAACTGACCTGAGCTGAAGCTGTTGTTGTTATGCTGGGTTCGGAATGCCTCCTCTTGCAGCTGCGACAGCGTCAGTGTTGCTGCCACGCTGGTCACCTCCGCTGTCAGGTTGAGTTGAGTGTCGGCCGCGCACCGGTACGACGTGTTCATCGGCATGGCCCACTCCGCACCGTGCCATACATCCACATGCCCAGACAGTGCTACACCACGGACAGATACAATAATGAACACTATACACTGCTAGCTCGCTAATGGAGCTCTAGTGTAGATTTCTCCTACTATATCTAAATTTAACTGTAAGTATAATAAAGTTTACATTATAAAATAAATCTTAACACAATCATGTCTCTTTTAACAAGTAAATAATTGTGAAACAAACTTATTAATATTTAATTTTAAACAAATGACTTAATTAATACATTAACTGTATTACAAACAATAAACAAAGTAATTGTAAACGCGATAAGTTATCAAGTTGATATTGAAACAGACGTAGACTGGTCTTCATGATGTCATAACTACCCTGCATACAAATAAAAACTGTACTTTCCTTTCGTAACTCTATGCAGTTTAGTATATCTAGAAATGGATGAATAAATACTAACAGATGTAAACTATTAACCTAGTAAATTAAATAAACACTATTTTCTAATTATCACAGTTAAATGGTCATTAGAAAGTCTTTAAGCAGGTTTTAAAGTGTAAACAAAAATGCAAACCAAGTATCACTTAAAAGTAAATTTCCACTATTGGCACCAAGCTGTGTTAACATAATTATGTAAAACTGTTTTTGTTGAAATAAATTAAAACAAAATACGAGAGTTAGGGAACCTTTTGTAACTTACAGGAGTTGACGAGTATCTCGGAAGAGATAGTGATGTTTAGACTGTTGAGGAGGTACGTCTTGGTGGTGTCGTTGGCGAGGAAGTGCATCGTGAGGGTGTGGTTTCCATCATCCCAAGCTAGACTCAAGCTCTGCGAGGTCGTATTACAACTGCCGTCCACTACGGACGCATTGGCTGGTACGTTGAGGAGAGCGTAGCCCAACGATGACGCTGCAATGAAAACCGCACTTATTAGAACATGGCTTAGATGTTTTTCCTGCAAGATAGGTAAGTGGTAGAGCCCGCTTTGACATCTTCAAACGAATGGGTCGGCTCGCCCGGTACAATACCACGACCACACAGAAGACAGGCGTCAAGTGGGAGCAATTCCGTGTTTCATCGGATAAATTTGGTGCCGGAGGCCCAACTTTATTCCCTTTTCCTTCCCATCCTTTTTCTTATAAGAAAAGGCTGAGAAGGGAAAGTGGATTTAACGCTGCAGGAGACGTATAGGAAGGGGAAATATCCGCTTTATGTATGTTTCCCCCCGTTGATTAAGGGTAGCAGCGGTGGCTTATATCACCTGTCAATCAGTTTTGCTAAATAAGAATTACAACAAAAAACGTATCTTTCCCTGTTTTTAAGGTATATAAGTGTCATTGAGATAACACAGCTCATATTTTGCATAAGTGACATGACTTGTGGCCACCAAGTTGATAAGCACGATTCATTTTATCAATGTTTTAATTCGATGAAACAATTTCGCAGAAAGAAGTCGAATTGCAAACGCGGAACCAGTCTGCGACGGGCGTCAGATCACGTACGTCCGTGATATTATTGCCGACCAATTCTTACATAACTTTTATTGTTTATCTGTGGTAATGGTTATCATCCAATTACATTTAATTCATGCAAATTAGACAAAGAAACAAGATATACTTTATTTTAAAAAAGAATTCATTCAACCTTACAAACTTTTGGTACAGTAAAATGAACGAACACAAGAATATAGTACTATGCATTTAGTTTGTCGCGTTGCGAACAAGAGTAGGTTATGTTCTCGACTGAAACGCATGTATATTATAACCATTCTATCAATCTGGCAAAAAATACAGCCATCAGCTGAATATTTTTATTCGATCGTATTACACAAACAAGCCAGTCTATGTGCAGATACAAGGCCGTGACTCATGCGACAGACCGACAGCACGCCCCCTTTTCATTGCCCGTTATTGTACATAGGATTTGTTTAAAATATAGCAAAAATATAAATTTACATAAATTTCTACGATCGTTCTATATTGTCACACTTATGCTTATGCATGTCATTATAAAATAATGCTTGTTCATCATGTTTGGCAAATAAAATACTAATATCGCTGAATAGAAGTAAATATCAGCTTGAGTTATTCTAATTTAAACAATATGAAGTTTCGTTAATAAATATAATTTTAAGAATCTATACAAGAATTCAGTAAGATTAAAGATTATAGTTATTTTCTATCCTCTCTTGTAATATTCTTATCACAAGGTTATGTAATGTTATTACCATAGATAATGTAAAAAAAACCTACATTTTCTTTCTATCGTTATTTATGTACAAGCATTGTATGTTATTTATTAACAATGCTTGTTATCTTAATTATTTTACACATTTATTCGTTTCTTACTAAAATTAAAAATACAAACGGATGGACATTTGTTGGTGTTCACAGCTTCGCTGACTTCGTCTATGTGGAATTAAAAATAATCAAAAGCAGCCTATATGTTCTTCCAGACAATTCTCTACATCCATGGCAAATTTTATCGAGATCACTTCAGCGGTTTAGGCTACAAACTCTAACAAACTTCCATCCATCTAAACTTTTGCATAATACTAGTATCTGTTTAACGGATCTCGATAAAATTTACCACAGATATGGATCATAGCCTAGAACACAGGCTCCTTACTAAGGTATTCACAGGCAAACGCTTGTTAATCACATTTTTTTACATACAATTCGACATTGAATCAAATCTGTTTCCTAGAAACTTATATTCGAGACATGTTTACTTTATGCCTGTATACACAACGCCATCTTTTTGCCCTATCTTATCACACATGTGGTGTCTGAGCCCACTTTGTGCCACTGTATTTGCCATACTTTAGCACAAACTTCAACCCATAAGATTATTTTGTATTCCAATGACTTTGGATATAACAAAACACCACAAAATCTTTATATCGGAAAACAAAAAGTGAAGCATAAAAGTCTAACAGAGGTCTTTTTTGTAGATGTACCTTTTCATCTACAATGTTATATTTCGAAAATCACTCTCGATAATAAATCTAACTTGGAATAAACACCTCATTATAAATACTATAGTTTAGATGGATGGAGGGATGTTTGTTAGAGATTGTGGCCTAAACTGCTGAACGGATCTCGATGAAAGGCATAGATGTAGGTATAGCATAGTCTAGAAGAACATAGGATACTTACTTTTTTTAATTCTAAGCGGAGTCACGGGCGAAAGCTAATAAGTTATAAATCTATGATTCAATGATTGAATTATTTAAATCGAGAACAGCGCGACAAAGTCCGTTACATGAGGAAAGTAAAACGTCTTTTCGTAAATTTTCCTGTACAGCTGACCGTTAGGGTAGTCAAATTACTGAGTGAGCTCTGATGAGTTATAACTCTCGGTATACCGAGAACTCTCACCAGTCATTCTCATAAACGACCACAATTGTAATACAGCAGAACCTCGATAACTCAAACCTTCAAAAAATAATATGTTCCCTTCCTATCAGAACCCAAAACC
>DVQG01000691.1:0-13258 GCA_018231605.1 Papilio ambrax
TTTTTATGTGTGTTACGGCATAACTCCGCCGCTAGTGGACCGATTTGGATAATTCCTTTTTTATCCGAAAGGTAATGCTTGCAGGTGAGTCCCATGTTTTTTGATTGATTTTTTACAGGCAATGTTTTTAAATCAGTAAGCAAACAATACTTTACTAGTTTAGTTTTGAACTTGTTTTTTTTTTCTTATAGGATTGTCTAGCACTATACAAACAATGCTGTTACGGATAGCTAGACTTATAATGTGACTTCCTTACTGGTAAACAAATTAAAATAATCCAATCCATATTAGTAATAAGAGGTAATAAGTAAGTCAGACCACGCAGCCTAATTGTCTACGGTAGGTAATTATTTAACGCGTCCATTTCGGTGCTAATTAGTTTAATTAAGACGCGCTCGGCCAATGTTATGTCATTACGGGGATGGCTGATTAATATCGCCAATTAACTTACCGTTTTTTTGTTGTTCGAGATTTCTCTGACGCGTTATATAGGTTTATAAAAGTTATTTAAAAGGCCACTGATTGGAAGCTTTGTGAACTTAGAATTCATTTTAATTCTAGTCTATCTACAATTTTTAAATTAAATATAATTAATAAAACACTATAAAGTTGATGTTTAAATAGTAGTATAAACAATTAATACCAGTTTAGGAATTTGTACTGAGGAGTTTTGCTGTCCTTGTGTTCTGAGATGTGAGAGGCGCTAAAGGTCTATATTATTCATCTACTAGATTAAACTCTAACTGTATGAAATCCATCCATCGGACAATAAGGACGAAAAAGGAGGACGTTGTGGCGACTGAGTGACGCCCTCAAGTGCCAAGTAGGAGAGCCCGAGGAGCGCGGCACGTCGCGGCCATCAATCACGACGTGTGAACGACCCGGCCTTATCCTGCCACAATGCCAGGGCTGGTGACGTCACAGATTGTTCTGCCACCACCACATATGGCAAACTTGGCCAGCTTTGATGGACGTATGCAGGACAAAGGCTTCCAATTCAATGTACCCGTTTGTGGATGTTCGTAAATTTAAATTTTTTTTCGGCGATGCGGTTTTAGCCAACTCTTATTTGTAGGTATAATATTTTCCTCGTCATCCATATTTACTTATCTGAACTCATTTAATCATTATAATAAACAAAATTATCTGAGTTCATGCAACGAAACTAAAGAGTAACAAAATCAAAGAGTAACAAAAAATGGAATTCAAAATTTCTATCTGATACTGGTGTTACAAGTGAACATCTACCCTCAGTTTAGAGATGTTAGAAAGCAGCCAATAGCGAGTGCGATAACAATTATCGGGCTCGTTTCTAATCGAAGGCTAAACGTCCATTAAGCGGTCAATCATCGTCGTAATGGCGAGCTCTTGATTGCAGAGACGTGGTATCGACACATCATCGACACGTGGCCGCCATAAAACATAATGATAGATGATTGTGCTATTCGGCACAACTAAAATAAAGATTTTTTGCAACTTAACTTTGTACATTTAATTATACTTTCCTTGAAATTGAAGAAGAAGCTGTATTTAACCTCTTACAGATTTAATCTTACTCAGTTACTTTAGTGACAAATGCTAACTTGAAAATGGAACCCAAGATTTAGTTTGTCTAATATTTTCATAGAAAAACCATATGTCTAATATACTAATATTACAAGTGCAAAATTTTATGTCGTTATTGAAATTGATGATGCATGTTGATATTTGAAACAAATGAAGAATACATTCTGGAAGAACATGTAGATTACATTTTTTATTACAAAAAGGACAAAATCGAGGGCATCAATTTATTTTTAATATTAAAATCTAAGAATACCAACTTGAGCAAATTATATTCTTCCTATATAAGAATATTCTATCTACTTATGGTTTTTGTTAGATAGAGATATTTTAAATACAACGCCGATAAGTGTAAGAGCACACTTTTGACTAAACTATCGCACAACCGTGTGTGATTGTCGATTGTTTGCAGCCGATTCAACTGATTAGCTGCACAACTAATCAATCGATTAGTAGTAGATAGATAGAATCAAAGCTCGACTAAAAACATGAGATAGTTTATTTATGTGAGCGCGTTCTAAATGTTTCTGAAACAATACAAGATAGTATAGACAGCACAGAGTGTGTATGTATACTCCTAACTTATCGATAGCTACAATTTATAAATATATAAATAATTTATTACCAGGATACAGGTGTAGTAGTGTAGTCTAGCTGACGCGCTTTACTTTGTCGCGGCAACCGGTCTCGATCACGTGGTAGCGTTACGTCTACATAATTAATTGCATTGAATTATAATGCTACAACTACGCTTGTTATTTTACATGTTCGTTATGTTTTACTCTCCTTTGTATATTCATTTTATTGTGTGTTATTGTTTTTTCTTATACGTGAATACTAGTTTTTGTCCGCGACTATGTCGGTATGGAATTAAATAAAAAAAATCTCAGTAAGTAGCCTATCTGTTCTTCCAGACTATGTACTACATCAGTGCTAAATATCACTTTTTCTTCTTCTTCACCTAAGCTGTTTTTAGATATATGTGCTAACAAACATCCATCCATCTAAACTTTCGCTTTTATAATGTTAGTAAAATGATTAGGCTAGATTTCGTCTCTAGGTACTATATTTGTTCAATATTAGTTGAACAATTAGGGCGTCAAAGCGTAACATGCAAATCTATTTTCTTCTTTGTTTATAAGTCTTGATAACCAGAATGAGTATCTTCTTTGTGTATGGTATAACATTCCGTAAGTCGTCGTTCTGGCAAGTCTAGGTGTTCATTTGATTTTTTACACATCTCTACACAGTCGAGTTTACTTGAACATCCAAATAAACCTCTAACACCGTATTCGGAATGAAATTCAATCCAAAATATGCAATGAATTGTTTTTGGGTACGTTGTAATTGTTTAGTAATTGCGTAAAAATAAGCAGGTGTAAGGCGTCGCCGACCCCGATGCGCGTACGCATGACACCGCGCTCACAACTTTTTACACGGCTCTTGCTTCTATACCCATTGCAGATTAAGTTCACCATAATACATACGATTATCGCCTTTATAATCTAGAGATTAGATACTACTTTTAAATACACAATTGTTATGCTTTTTAATCACTTAATGTGCTCTTTTTGGCGATCTAACGGCATGCGGTCTGTAATATTTTTTTGTTATTATTTCGTAAAACGTTGCAGTATCAAAGAACATTCTAGATTGATGGAATGATAATTGTAATATGTTACCGTTTTTGTTCGATGCAATGACGTATTTTTAAGAAAAAAATAAGTAAAAAGGCAATTATGGTTTTCTCACCACATGTCAGCATTTTTTTATGTAGGGAAATGTAATTATTTGTTTAAATAAAGATTACATAAGAAGACTTCCGTTTGATATTTAACATCAGTAAATTATTAAGGTACTAATACGCAAGACTAAAATTTAATTATGTATAACTGGCTGTTCCATGCGACTTCATCCGCATAGAATTATAAACAATTAATTTTATTGTTCACATTTGACAAATTATCAATTGCAAATGTCAAAATGACATGACATGACGTTAAGCATGGCAACGTTGTTTTCTTGATGTTGGCAGCAACTTATGGTCTCTTCCCCACATTAGGTTTTTATCCAAAATATTTAACCCCTAAGTTTAATGGCGTGAAAATATATAGCCTAAAGCGTGACGTAAGATTAGGGCTTTTTATTAAAGAAATAATTATTCAAAAATATGCTGACATCTTAGGCAACAAAGAAGTGTGTGTTTACGCTTTAATATTAGTATAGATAAAAAAACGATCACAATGCCATTATTGAAATTGATTATGTGACATTTTCACGAACTACAACATAATTAAAATGATGAGAAACCACTTCTGATAATTTAATAAGACGAACTTTATAAAGTGCATTGAACAAAACAAGCGAGACAAGTTTTTTTAAGCCTTTTTTGAATCTAATATAATCTGAGAAATATTTACAACTTCACGGGTCTCATTGGCCCATAAATAAGATCTAGAATCTTATTTCAAATAAAACATGTCAGAAAAACAATAAGTAACCTAACGCCTTTCTGATATTTTTTCAAACATTTTATTTACTTAAATTTTATTAACCTTACGTAAAATTCCCATTTTCTGCGCTGGCAAACTTTCGTCAATTGTATTTCCGCCAGCTATTGTTTTTAAAATCTTCATAACGTTATAATTACAAGTTTTTTCTCAGCGGCCAGTGTCACGATATTACGCCACGTCTCTACTAAAGGTTACACACTTGACATAATGCGGTGCAAAGAAAGTGTGCAACGTGGATGACTGCGAAAGTTTTCATAAAATATCAGCAGACAGATTTATGTTCGTTGCAGAAATAATAATTTTATAGAAAAGTGCGACTAGAAAAAAACTATGTCTCAATTTATATATGTATAATAATATACCAAAGCCTTAACACACTTGTTTTTTTTAAAAAACAAGACCTAGACTTCGGACAGTCTATACTATATACTTTGACGCTATCCAATTTAGAAAGGAAGTAAATTGGAAAACATAGTCATGGGGGAATGGAACAAAAACTACAAGGTTAGAAGCAAGATTGTCAGGGTTAAATCAAGCTAGTAAATCAAATAATGGTAAGTGTAAACTCCAAAAATAACAAAAAAAAAACTAGCAACACTGTTTATAGAATAGATAATCAAGGCGTTAGTATACGCAACATTTACTTAAAATAAGAGAAAATGTTTTGTTGGCTTTGCTTGTAATTTATGCGCTAAGTACTTATTCAGATGTTTAAGATGAATATAAAGTAGAAATAATTTATTGCGTAAACATACCTTTCATTTTATTCTTCTACTATTATTATTAAACTTTAAAAAAAAACGAAATGAAATATGACAAATTATTCCCGCGTATACGCGTAACAAAAAATTAAATCAATGTTTAGACTGGTTACTAATCTTTGCCTTATACTATTTTGTTATGTGCATGGTAGCAAATTTAAAACTGCGATCAATCCTAAATATTTTGCTAACATAAACTCGATTGCTGTAACCGCATGTATACGACACCTAGAAATCACTTTAGAAATCCTTGTGCAATCTAGGCGTTGATATGATGTCCAATTCTGTATTCCAAAATTAATACAATCCAACGTGGATTTTTCGTCTGAATGATATATTATCGGGGAGCGCCTTTTGACCGAGTTAATGAACCAATCTTCATGCAAACTGTCAAAAGTTGGGTAAACTTTGACCTATTGGATAAGACGTCGCAGATGCCAGTTGACCTGATCTCCGCGTACGCAAGATATTGCTTATAACTCTGAGCTTGAGTTTACTTTTGTTAATGCAAATGTAAAATATATATTTTTAAACTACTACTGAGAATGTCAGTACAAACGAAGGTAAGGTCGTCAGGTCAACTGTGTTACGCATATCTGTAAAGTACGATAAATAACACTGGAGTTTGTACACGTCTATAGTATAACATATTAAAGATGAACTACTTATATTATTGGATTTTTGTATGTATTCGATTCACATAAAAACTAATGGGCCTATTTTAAAAATTCTTTCTCCGTTAGAAGGGTAGTTTATTTGTGAGTACCATAGGCTATGTTTTTTATATTTTAATTTCACGCGGACGAAGTCGCGAGCAACAGCAAGTATGTTTATAAAACCTTAGACTACATCTATAGCAATTCAATATTTGGTTTTAGTGTTTTACTCTAATCTATGTAATATTTTTTAAAGATCACAATACTATCGTATAGATGCTAAGTCAGTTCATTGTAATATTTTGCTATCTAATTTCGACAGTCTGCTCGTATTTTTATACATTGTTTAATAGAAAAATTATTTAAAACTTAATGATTATGAAAGTTATAAATGCTGGTCTAACACCAAGGACATCTAGCGGACCTAACAAAAACATTGTCTGCATATCTTAGTGATTTACTCGATGATTATGCTTATAAGGTTTCACAATAAAACCTCTTTTATAGACAACTTCATAGCAAGACTAACGTATTGAGAAATTCACACGCATGAAACGCTATCATATTGCCAAATAAATGATCGCCTCTCCAATATGTGTGATATTTGATTTTTAACAATAAACCATAAAATTCAAACAAAAATCGGGTTTTCTGTCTGTTTGCTTAATATGGTGTTGACAATGACTGCTGTTTCAACGTAACATCACTGTCGAAAACATCGTAATATGAAACAAAAACTTTAATACTAGTTCTTTAAAAACGATTTGTAGTGTTTTTAAAACAAATACACCAACAAAAACCTTGTTATTGTTCTGGCTTCATTTAATTTCAACGTATAAAAAAAAGATATTTACAATAATGTCGTCTTTAACACATTTCAATTAAATTTCAACAGCATTTCTTTGGTATCGTACTTCTTTGTAATTATTTAAAACGTAGCCTGTAATCATAAACACCGCCGCCATTTTTCTTCATTATTGCGCCGCAGGGTCAACGCATTGTTACAACATTCAAGATGATATTATGAAACGATTTATAAATTATGCACTTAAGCTTTATATTGATTTGGTCATAAAATGTTACTAAATACATTTTTTTTTCTTTAGACTAGCGTTAGCTGGATTACTTTGTTACCTAATATTGTTTTTAATAAATAATTTGTACAGATTATTTTCATAGTTACAAATTACGTGACCTTTAAGAGAGATACAATCCTGTTCTTTGCCATCCTATATTTACAGTGGCGCTACTAGCGCTGGACCCCTTCTTCTTAACAATCTTATGTGTCCAGTTTTCTGGGTGAGTATCCAAACACGCAGTATCCTAATGTCAGCACTTACTAATGTTTCCGTACGTACCGGAACACTACGACATTTAAACTTATCATATTAACATTTTTAAGGTTAACAATTTTCTTAAGTCGGATTAGGAACTTAACAGTAATTAACACAAACGTCTAACGTATGAATTAGTAGGTGTGATTTATAATATCCTTTGACATGGCTTATAAGATACAAAATATTACTTTAACGCTAATTTGAATTATTAACTGTTTATTTATACTAATTCCCTTTAAAACCTATAAAATTACCATGAAACCTTGACCGTCACAAAACCAGATTTCTAGCGTCATTCAAATTGATCAGTATTTAAACCAGAATTTTATTTATCTTGTCTTTGTTTCCGTTATTTTATTTATTTATGTGAATAGTCAGATTACTCATACGTAATTACAATTTTTAAATCGTTGGATTAGACAGACAAAAGCTTTGAATTATTTGGCAACCTTTCATTTTGTCACTAGCTCATTAAATTCAATTTTATTACTATGAACAATTAAACATTAAAAAAATGGTAAGAAACCGTAACAAATTGCTACACGTTATTTCAAATGAGTTCAAAATATACATTTAAAAGAAAATAATAAAAAACGATAAACGAAAATACAGTGTTTACAACATAAAAGTAAATTCCATTATTCACTATAATTATCATTCTATTAAAAATTGAAAGTAAACTTATCACATGAATAAAGAAAACATCACTAATCTGAGACCGGTTCCAATGTCAAATCGTCTTCTATGTTAATTGTTATTGAAATTCTTTGATATACAACAACATTCCAACTGCATTTTACGATAAACAAATAAGTAAACAATAAAACGAGATACAATAATCTTAATGTTATTAATTTTGATAATTCTAACACTGATTGGAGAATTTTAAAGTGTTGTAGTTTTTTTCTTAAATACAAAAACATTGGCCACCGTGTTACGCGTTTAAACGATAACCTATTTTTATTTGAAACATTTAATATTATGCAAAGATTCTATTTTTAAAAGGAATTGAATTGAATTAAAATTCACATATTTTCACTGAACATAAAATAATACCAATCAAAGTTAATAAATTAAGAAATAATAAGGTTTTCGATCAACAAAATATGACGTCAAATGTCACAGTAGCAGTTATTTTTAAACAACTTTTCTATTTGCATTTCCGTTAGACCATGTAAAGAAATAATTATGTGATAACAAAGCGTTAAACAACAACTACGAACCATTATAAATACAGTGTTAGAACTCTTTTGAAGAAGCCTATATTCTTTGTTTCTATTTTGGGTGTAGTGGAACACGCAGATGCGTACAGAATCACTAATTCTGATGTTTGTGAAACACAGCGTTAGAGCCTTGGCCGAGATTCTGCTGTCTTGTTGAATGACGAATTCATATACACTTGCGAAATGCCTCTAAGTTTTTCATTCATGAAAATTGATATCTTTATGACATTGTTTATGTGAGAGAATGTTATGTAGTCTGAAAATTACTTCTTGGAGAAAATTCTAGATTCAGTCACCTTCAGAACAGGCTCAAAATTTACAAATACAAAAAATACTTCCGTATTTAAATAAAAACAATTGCCAACGTAATCGGCGTACAATGCGATTACAAAAGACTCATTTCCCCGCAATTAAACGGGGACCTGCAGCGAAAACGAAAGTGATATCGTAATATAACACCAAGGTTGGAAAGTTAAAAGCGTAACACTATGTTACAGTAAGTAATGTCCGAATGGACGAAATAAATATGGACTACGTAGTTTGTCATCACTATAAACATATGTATGTCCTATTATCAAATGTAATGTTTCGAGCATGACTGTTATGTTTTATTTTGATTGTGATCGTAGATGACTACCCCTTACTAATATTATAAATGCGAAAGTTTAAATGGATAGGTGTTTATTAAAGTTTATAACCTATACTGCTGAACGGATCTTAATGACATTTGGCATAGATGAAGAGGATAGTCTGGAAGAACACACTGGCATTTGTTTTTTAATTCCACGCGGACAGAGTCTCGGAAAGCTTGTTTCTAAATATCTAATAAATTTGCTGTTTTGTTTTAATCGGATTGTAATAAACTAGACAATGTAGATTTCGATGACTAAAAAGTTTAAAAAATAGGCCCATTTTTAATCTACTTTACATACATGAATAACAGAAGGTCACTCTAAACGATTAGCCAACTAGAGAGTGACCACCGCAAATGTACAATTGTGGTCCGCACCACGAATTCACGATCTCGATCCTCATTCAATTTCGAATTGGAATTGGAAAATTGTTTACATAACAATGCTGCGTTACGAATCATTGAACGACTGTGGAGTAACTGTAGACGCATTGTACTCTATTTTAGTCGAAAAATGCGTGTCGCCGGGTCGTTTGTGACTCGAATGCGATTCATCCGTGACATATTGATGTTCTGTATCACACTATTATGAAATCTGACAGACATACATGCTTATATCTCTTTTAACTTATTGAAAGCCATCAACATGTTCAAAGATGACAAATGAAGTGATCAACAATAAAAAAACTAATATAATAATTTTACCCTTTACAATTTGCGTCACTTTCTAAATAAGACATTTACTTTGTGATTTTTATGCCTCATTCTGAAATATTAAAGTTACTTTTAAGTACATGTAAACACTATTTCTTATATTTCATTTTATTAGTATAGTTACTTAGCTACATCATCAACTTCCATACATCTCTATCAGCCGTCATGTATGACTTCACTGAGTACTCTTCAAGACATAATATATCAATATAAGACAAAAAATACGTTCAACGGATTTAAAAAGTTTTAAATCATTCAATAAATCTTATCACTTCTAAATGTTTCTATGACTAAAAGCGTAGGATTTTTCTTACGCATGTTCTATGAATATTCTTGTGGGTGTTATATTTCTGCGACTCAAATAACAGTTAACGAAAACAGGCAAACGACCTTAACAGGCTGGTTTTTAAACTTATTAACATAGGGACACTTTTCATTATATTAAAAGAAACGCAAAAAGCAATTTTATAAATAGGCGATAAAAATTAATTGCGGGTAAAAAAATCGATTTCTACCATTTGAGTTTCCAGGTGATTTGTAGTTTTAAATATGATTTTTGGATTATACTTCAGAAACAACAAAAATATTAGTGAAATGTAGTATAGCTTATTGCAATTGATTGAGTCATACTTTTAAAAAAAAATATTTTGTACACATATAATTAATAATAACATTTTTTAATTATTAAAAAAAATAAACACGTAAAGAAGCCTTAATAAGATTTATGGCAATAATAACGGGTAAATTAAAATAGTTGTTAACAATTTACGAGGACTAGTTGATAAAACAACGACCTACAGACTCTAACAGGATTCTATGTGAGTCATATTGCAGACGGATTTGGGAAATGTAATATTACAACAACATTCTTTTAGATAACAAAGGTCAATTGAGTTTTTTATCCTTTTGTCATACCAACTACAAATGTAAATAAAAATAATTTAAGTTACATGTACGGTACACGAAAGTTTCACACTATATGAAGATGTTCTAATTCACCAATGTGTTTATATTAAACAGTTCACTGCAAAATTTTAAATCAAATCCCTTTATATTTTAGATGGAATTGTATTTTTATTCTAACTCCAATCCTATATTCAAAAAGAATTCAAACAGGAAAATTTCAAAGAAAACTAAGCGCATTATCGTGATGTGTTTCCAAAAACACCTTGATTACGCATCGTACAATGATCCGGGGTCAACGGATTACGAAACTCTAGAGACGAACCAAAATAATACTAATATATATTAAAAATACACATACATTCTGTATTTACCGATCATATCATATTACTAATCTTTAAAATCATACATTATACTATAAATATATACTGAAAGTTTATATGGATAAATGTTTGTTACTACGTAAGTTCAGAACGTCTCAACGAATCTCGCTGAAAGGTAATGCATGTAGAGCATAGCCTGGAAGTACATATAGACTACTAAATTCTTTTAATTCCATGCAAAGTCATGAGCGACGGCTATTAAAGTGAAATTAACTTATACTACAAACTTAAATATTGAAAAAGCGACTACAAACGTAGATAATCAAACGTCGGCACTAAAATTGTTATAAATAAAAATACCCCGTAAGATAAAAAAGACTTAAGTAACTAAAAAAACACATTACTCGTTCAACAATAACGCACAATTAACACCAGTTTCCAAACACTATAATTATAGTTAAGAAAATGTATCGTTTTTGTCTAGTAATTCCCATTGCACTGACAATGGAGCCTTCGAGGTACCGTAGGAATTTAAATTCTTACAGAAAGCGAAGGTGAAAACGTGTAGGTAATAGTTAAACTTACATACAAATGTACTATTGAATAACTTTTAATATGCAATTGATATTCAAATTGATTTTGTTACTATTAAAATAACGAAAGCCGAGTTGATTTATTTTGTTTGATAGCATCTTTAAATGGCATCAAATCACAAAATGACGTTTGCATTTGATATTTTTATACACACAATTGTTTTTCTCTTTTGATTAAAATTAAGTACTTTTTCCAAATATACTCGTAGATAGCGTGTTCTTTCTTATATATATAATTATTCAACTATTTTCTTCGTAAATTCGTAGTAAAACTTTTGCATATTTATGTATTGTGCGGTCATTATGCAAAATATGAATTTAAACTTAGTAACTCATGGAATTACACAACACGTTTAAAAGAAAGTTCCGTTATTTTTTTTATCGAATTAATATCTCATCTCGGTGCAAAATGCCTTGTCATTAGAGATATATCGTGAGTCGCGTAATATTGATACTTCAATAAAGTTCAACGACTTTCCGAACACTGAAAAATTTTCTACACACTCAATGTTAAAGTCGTGTTTATTTTTTTAATAAAATTATATGGCATTGGTTCGAAACGTTCCTAGTTGGTAGCAGTTGAAATGCAACAAGTCAAGTTGACTGACCTTAATATTATTAAGGGTGATTTTCAATTCAATCATATTTTAATATTTATTTCAGTAAAATCCTTATATTCAAAAAATATTTATAACATAAAATAAATTTAATTACAAAATTTTAGCATTATAATTAAAAACAAAAAATGTTTCCGTAAAAGTATGATAAAACGATAAACATATGTCAATTTTACGTATAAAAAAGAACTGTATCCTATGCATTTCATACAATTTAAAATATTATAACTAAAAAATAACATTTCCGAACATCCGATATCCTATTACAGGAAAGTTGATCATTCATTCAGTATTCGCTTACCTGTTAATATCGCGAATGCGAAAAGCGCTGCTAGTCCGAAGGACCTCATGTTGAATCGATTGGATACACAAATCACGGTCTAAGTACAACACTAGTCACTTGCACAGCTCACCACCGCATGGTCGACGCGGCGCGCGGGTTCGGCGCGGCAACGAGAGTGAGCGTGCAGCTGCCCGCAGCGCCCACGCCGGCTCACCAGCGGACAACAGTGGTGGGGCCGTCGCCAGTACACTTACACTTGAAGGTCCCATAGGGTTACGGAAGCTGATCAAATGTCAGGGATACTGAACGGATGGCGAATTTTAAATTAGATGACATGTTTCTTTTAAAGCTTTTATATATCTCAAATCTCAAAGCTTTGGAGCCAGACAGCTGCTAAAAGTAGATCATAATGAAACAACTGGTTTACTATTGTGTTAAGTAAAATTTAAGATCCTACTGAAATGTTTATGAAATAATCTTACGTAAAATTTGATTAAAATGCTTAATGAAACATAGAGCTCTTATTGGATAAATAACAATTTTACATTCGTAAATCTACCTTGGAGAAGCATATATTTTCGCCTCATTAGCAGAGTACGGTCGCTTTGTCTCGCGTTGAAGTCTTTTCTTAGAAATGCCGAAGCGAATAAGCTTTGGGAACAGGACGATTGAGACAATTTAAATTATCTTCGAATCAAACTATCGAATTAATAAATATATTTATACAACGGTTATAACATGTTAATACAAACTATAAAAGAGGCGAATTTAAAACCTAAAGAAATATTTCACGTTAAACTCTACATCATAAACTTTTATCAGATTAGTTACAAAATTGGACAAAAGTTCGTCTTCAGTTTAGACTAAATGTTTTCCTTTAGTGGACTAGTAACGTCTCTAAGTACAGTAGTAACAATCCTGACTTACAATTTTTACTGCCTTCCTACTGATTTACATTATGATAACATTAAAAAAACAAAATCGAATCACCAACATCAGCTCGTGAACCAGGCACTCAGCCACTGAGCGTATGTCGTTTATTTATCAGATACTAGCTTTTGCCAGCGACTCCGTCCGCGCGGAATAAAAAAAAACAAAAGCAAGTAGCCTATATGTTCTTCCAGACTATCCTCTACATCTA
>DVQG01000692.1:0-13257 GCA_018231605.1 Papilio ambrax
AACGGAATTTATTATGATTTATTAGTAATTTTTGCATATGAAATTATTAAACCCATTTAACATAAATTAATATTTAAATAAGCGATAAAATCAGTTACAATCGACGATATATTATCAGAAATACCTGTGTTAATGACCTGTGTTATTTATTTTACATTTCTAAACTATTTAGTTAAACGTAAAAATAAACAATCAACAAGATATAAAAGTCAAGGAATCATTACGAAGCAACTCGTCTTTAAATATCAACAAAATTAACAGAAAATCGTCTTAAACTACCTGTACAACCTACATATTCAAACAGTGTAAATACCTGTTCTTGAAGTTGCTCCTGCAACTCTCTTCGACTTTTCTACTTTTTGTTTAATAATCATAACATGGAAATACCATATTTCGTGCTCCGACTATATCCTAAATAAGAATTACACAATAATGTTTACTAATGCTATAAAATTCATTTTATTCATTCACTTACCTAAATAATTACATAGAAATAAATTGTACCCAAGCATAAAATAAATTGATTCCTAAACACATAATTATTGCGATATTTTATTCTTAAATAAATTAAAATACTTTACAAATTCAAGTGTTTAATTAAAAGTTTTAATTACAAAAAGCCTCGTATTCTTTACTTGAAACTTGGACAGTACGAGTTTAGCTAATTTTCCATTTAATTTAGTAAAAACGGAGAGCAACTATGTAATTTTAAACCATAGCATAACCTGTATTAAAATCAATATTCGTTTAAATGTAGAACATTCATATTGGAATATCCATATTATCTCAACGAGCTATTTGTTACCTATGTAGAAATATGTACCCTCAATTTGAATAACTCTGTCTCTTTCGCGCAAGCACGTAGTAATGGCAACCGTTTCACTCTATCCCATTACTTTTATATTGTTCGCTAACTTTCTTGTTTGTATAAGCAAATACACGTATTTGAAAGTTTGTATATTTGTGAGTTCTATTGTAGATACCATAATAGGTACACTTTTATATTTAGAATTTTAAATGGATAGTTGTTTAAATTATATGTTTAGTTGTTAGTTTGTTCGTCTGGTTTATTAGATAATGTTAAAGGACTGATAGAAGTGACCTTGTATTAACTCAATTCACATCTCATTGCCCTTATGATTGAATAGTTGACTATCTAGGGTTCTAGATTCAATATTCAGATGTAGCAAAGTGTGTGGCATTCTCTCTCCCTTTCTCTCCATCCATCCATCTCTCTTTTTCCTTCTCTTTACATCATCTTCCATCAATGATTTATTACATATGATAAATTCACTTATGTATCATATCATTTTCCTATAAAAATTTGTTTGTTTTTGGTTTAATATTTATGTGACTTCATATATCTCCCACAATTCTTATCATCCTAGGCTACATTAAATACAACGATATAAAAATCAGGGCGATGTAAAAACTATTAAATCATTCAAAAGTTCTTTAAGACAGGCAAGAACTAAACGAAATCACATGTATATTGCGTAATAAAGTAATATCAAGTAATTTGAATGTAAGTACCTAGAAAGCAACGGGTTAGGACTTTTATTCCCATGACACGTATAAAATTGTAAATATTCCATTCGTATGGAAATTAGATGCAGATACTTTATCACCCTTCTGACTTATGTCAGTGTAGCTAACGTTTTAGGTTATTTAAATTAAAAGCCCAAAACACGATCAATATTTTGTGTTAAAAATCAAAATAGTTAACAATCTTGAATTTCTAGTAATTTTTATTATTAAAAATCCGTACCGACGTTTGGTTTGGATCGACTAAAACACAACTCGCTATAGAAAAAGCGCGCAAACGCCACCGAAAAGCATAGTAAAAAAGGGGGCGCCATAGAATTGTAGCCCAGGGCGCTAGTAGCGTTAATAATTAATTAATAAACACTTGCCAGAGTGACGAGCGGCTTACAGAATTCAATTCTGAAGGTGCCTTTGCCGGAGATACTAAACTAACAATCGTAATATCAGAAACACAGTCACTCAATCTTTACTGAAAACAACATGATCTAACCGTATTGCAAACATTTACTTCACCACTTGCGCACAACCAAAGCACATCTCTCCACCATTTAATGATAACTGTCATCAGTTTATGTCATCAGAGTTGTCCGTTTAACTCAAATTACAACACTAATTAAAAACAATTTCATTGGATACCAGCACTTAAAATTATCATTTTTAATTTAATCGTTCAAATATTAACAATCATTTAGCATCGTTATCCTTATACATAATAGAATTCAGCCAATGATGTCTAAAGTATTAGTAATAAAAGGCAACAAAACTGATAAATCTTTAGCCATTTTCCGGGCCAATGCTTCCTATCGTTTTATGTACAACGTTGTCGTAAACAATATCAATATGAATATCCCCGTCGAATTATTTACTATTACATAATACATAGATTCATAAAATTACTCTAGTAAACTATTTTGCTACAACAATAATTTATGTTGATTACTTCACATTTGTAACACGCAATGTATCGTTATTTTTAATTAGTGTCAAATACGTTTACAAAACGACGTAATTTAAGCTAATATTAGTAATACTATTGTTTTATGGCGTTAGTTAATACTTTCTTTGAGATAGACTACTTAAAATATTTACGAAATTTAGCATATGTATAGGTTAGTTAATGGAAATTCTGTTTCCAAAGAAATAACCTAAATAAAATTTAATTGTTCCTTTGTGAATAATACATTTGTAACGAAAAAATAGATTAAGAACGGAAACGCAACTTTAAATTGATAGCAACTACAAACTATTTAGACAATGTTTAAATATCTGCCGTCTGGGAAACTTCATAAGAGGTCAATGCCCTCTGGACGTGGGTGTACCTTTGATGTATTGGATTGAATATAAACAATACAATAATAAACATCGCAGCTTACATCTGGAAATAAAAAGATTCAACTAATAGTTGATTTTTTTTATATCATGCAATCTGTTACGTTTTACTTCAAAAAAAAATCTAGATCTCATTATAACGATTTTAATATGTAATTTAGTTAATTAGTCTATGTTACTTTAAGCACATGTTAGTTATTTTTAAATGTTTATCAAGAAAACTTTACAGTTTATATAAAATGAACGTAATCACGTTTCGTCGAATTACTAAATATTGTTATTGAATACATAGTTATTTTAGAAAAAACTTAATTAACTTTTGCATAAGTTTAAAACATGAGTAAAGTATCATCGTGTTGGGTCGTGACTGAATTATAATTCCAGCGAGCATTCTTATTTGTGGAGCCTTGAACATAAAGGTTCAATTGAGTTCGCGTTTTATCGCCAATACATTTAATATGCATTGCCAACAGAGCGTGGAAACCATTGCATGTTGTGTTATGAATCTTTTGCATAACTTCAAAAAAAATTTTTATTAATTCTGACGTATACTACTTATTAAGAACCCTTTTTAGTTACCTATTACAAGTAATTAATTTAAGTACTTAACAGGCTTTCACTTTTTCAAGTTTATACAAAATGGAACTAATTTAATTAGAAAGTAGATAAAACACGATATCCTTTATTAAATTCTGATAATGTTAAGTGGCTTTAAAAATCTAATACAAAACAAAAGTACATTTAAAAGCAACAATTTTCACGTAAATGTTTCCTTTCTGCCGCAAGCTGCGAGCAGCTGAGAATTGTGTGAATTCAAAGATAAGGTTTCTTTAAAATTTTCACACGATCCTCTTATTTGAATTTTCCTTGTTACAGATAAAAATAACGTGTATATTGCAATTGCCGACGCGCTATGAATGTTTTGAAGTGTCAAAGATATTCCATAATGTTTAAACCACAGTGAAAATGGTGAAATAACATATAAATCATCCAAGGTACATAATTAACTCATGTTAAATGAATATTTCTTTGTTATATATACCATGAAATAATATTATACGCCAAAAGGTTTTAGATTAAAGCTAATTAAAATAGAATAGCAGAGCTTTAAATCCAACTTAAGCTCTCGAGTGGACGAAATAGTCTTACTTCATAAAAACCATACAACGATTTAAATTAAAACCAAAAAATGATATTTCTTTTGAAAGATTTGATCAAACTTTCTGATTGAAATTCATAAATGAACACAAAATAATCGACGTACACATGAAATACTTCCGGAAGTATTCATTTTTAGTAGCAAATGTTATAAAAAAAACCTTTTTATTAAGTTGTGTGTCAAAAATGGTGTAAATTTAGCGACAGGACATCTGTCGGATCATACGGGGAAATAGCCACGAACGAGGCTATATGTATTTTTTGAGTGTGCAGGCTCGCGGGTTCCGCGGCGGGCCGCGCGCCCGCCAGCCGCGGCGCCGCCCCGCTCCGTTCGCGGTCTCCATGGCGACCAGCTCAAATGACGTATCGATCCCGCGGGGGGGCGCGGGGTGCGCTCGTGGAGGCGCGGGGTGGCGCCGCTCCACCCGCCGCGCCACCCTCGCACCCCTGCCCCTGCCGCCGCCGCCACTCGACCGTTGGCCCATGCAAAATGACGGATGTAAAGTTTGGATATACCTCCTTGGAAGGAAATGATATTTTCATTAAAATGAAAATGAGGTAATGTTTTATGATTTATTTCGTTTTCGCAATGTATTCGTTTCGCGTTATTTGTGGCTTTCAGGTTGTGCTTAATTAATTTTAATTTCAGTTATGCATTTAATTACATTGTTCAATCAGTTTTTTTTAATTTCACAACATTGATGTACTATGGCCTTCTACAAGATTATCTAAATGTTTAAGGAAGTAACATTAGTGTACTTTTACCTTTTACATAAGAGAGCAAACAGACAGACATTCGTGACGCTGCGCTGACGTGGAGCTAGCTCTGGCTATAAATACCGACATTAAATATGTCTGCGGTACATTTTTATTGCTCTAACATTATTTTGCAATTGTAATGATCAATACTGGTTACAGATTATACGATATTCTCATATCTACTGTATGATTGTAAAGAGCTTTTTACGTGCAAATGTAATTCTAATTAATTAAGGTATATGGTACACCATTAATATTTCAATTTAATTTTATCATCTCAAAGTCTTTAACATTTACGTACGATATTCAAATAACATAAATAGAAATCAATTAAGGAAAAACAGTACATTTTTTATTAAAAAAACTAAGAAATGTTTTATACATTGCGATTAAAATAATATAATTATATTTCACTGAAGTTTTAACATTATGCTGAGAGGTCTAATTATACGTACGTATGAGGCTTCAGAGATACCGACCGAAACTTTGATTAGTTCAAGATATTAATTCCCAGAAGCTGCTTGGGAATGCAATTAAGCCCAAAAAGTAGCGACAAAAGGACGGAGCACTCGTTATTGTATCGCGTCTTTACCGATGTACAGACAAAATTACACCATAAGAAATAATTATAATGTAATTTGCCAAGTAATTATAATTATTATTTTTTATTTAATAAGTCTCCGAAACTGTGGGTGGTTAGTACTCTATGGAATTCCACAAATTGAAACGACTTTATGTTCTTTTCGAATGTTTTTCTTATATAAAAAGTTATCTGGAACATAATCCTTATGTAAAAGACCTATCGCATCTACATGTTCGTTTTCATTTTAACACATATAAAAAGCTAATACCTAACATAATTCGGTTATAACTTAAGTAAAATTAATGATCCGTTAATGGCAATAGACAAATCATTTTATTGAAATATTCAATAAAGAAATTTTCTATTATAATAAATCAGAGATATTACGAGGATATAACTTATTTTTACTTTTTAATTACAAATTCGATTAAAGAAAAGTTCTTACATAACTCTATTTCATACATATAGGTACTTGTATCCATTAAAAAATGTAATCAACTAATTTTTCTTAAATCAAACCATTGCCGTGTTTAAACGTCTCTTCTAAAATTTTGTTTCAAACATTAACATAATTAAGTGGTTCTCAAAGTTTTCCCATTATAAACTTAGCGAGAAATTTTATTTTTCCCTCAAGTCAGCCGTCTATGTGTGCGAGCGTATGCACGAAACAGCGAATTGGATTTTCCCTAGTGTGAGTAAACCTACTTTTGTCGACGGAACAGGAAAACCTCGGAGATTCATGAAATATTAATGAAAAATTGTTCTAAATATATTTTATGTTTTGGTAGAACCACACTACTTCTGACATAAGTGACATTATATCTTCTGTCTTGAAAAATTGTAACAACATAAAAGAATATTATCTAACAACTACAGTCAAGATATTTACGTGACTTTTTCATGGTTTTCTTAACAATCGATCCTTTTAAAAGAAAAGGAAACTGAAGGTTTTCATCAGTACAGAAAATGCTTGGTTAATTGCATTCACTTAATAAATATTTTGAAACATACGTATGTTCTTAACTCATCGTAAATTTATGCTGGTAAAGTGTATTTATAATAACTGTGAAATGTGATATTTTTACAGCCAATTTACATTTTAAATATAATATGAAAATAATACTTAGTACAAACATTGATGTGAAGGTTCAAGAAATTTAAGAGACAGCAATACGAAAACAATTAAATTTCTGCGAAAAATTATAAAATAAGCGATTCTAAAGATTCGAGTTTTAGTCATAACGTCTTCCCTCGATGTGAACTAAGAAATATAGATCGTAGCGGGCAAAACCTGTACTAAATCACTAGTCTGTATTATTACATTCATAATAATTCTATGACATGGGCAGATAAATACCGGTATCGCTCTTTTGTAACAGTGAGATCGAAAAAACCATCTCGTCGGGCCAACGGAAGATTATTCCATTTTCTTAACTCTGTTATAAATCTATCTTTACAGGACGTAAACATCTGAGCGCACAGAACGTTTAAAAATTGTTTTTCTTTTGTAAATACCGAAAAGTTTACTTGAAACAAAACACTACAATATGTTAGAATAAGCTTGTAAATGTAATATATTTTTTCATTGATTATGTAACAACCAGTTTTCTATCCCGACAAATAATATTGCTTTGTACTGAATTACTAAGAAGGAAGCCATTATTAGGAGCTGAAATTTAAACTGCGATCTCCAGATTAGACGGAGGGAAATACTCGACTATCGTGACTTTTATACGGCGTTGGTTATAAACACAAACCGGTACATAATAACCTAGTACAGCTTTCATGAAATACAATAGCTAATATACTTGTAGATATTATGTAATGAATGTTAGTTTAGTTCTACAAAAATTATGTTATATTTCGAACATATTTTGAACATTCATTACGAGATAAGTTAGTAAGCGAAGATGCAATTTATCTTATATTTGAAACGATTTTTCATGAATTTCAAATACTGTATCAGCCAACCAGACTGCTACTTCTTCCAATGTTTAACCATTTAATTCTTAATAGATCTTTTATAACGATTTACCTTGAGCCAAGAGTCAGTACCATGGTCTATAGCGGAGTACTCTCTACTGTGAAAAGGTTGGCCAACCGGCAGCCCTGTGTAACATCCTGTTGGTTAATCTCGGTCTCATAGTCTGTATGGATTTACGAGCGTCCAACGCTACAAATCTCAAATTAATAGGGTGCATCTTGCCCTAATTTGTAAACAAGAGCTCCACCAAATTTGGAAACATTTTGTTTATAGAAACTAAGTTATCGTCAATATAGCTTAATGCCTACAACTTGTATTACAAGTCACAATATAAAGCTTATTCCACAAATTTACTTACCTTACAAAGGGTATTATACAATGTTTAGGCTTTTAATATTTTGTACAAATCCCTTTTACAACATTTTGGACGGCTATTTAAGTTTTTTCAAACGATAACAAGACAGCTTACATTATCTATGACATTCGTAAATTCATTTATAAAATATCTGTAGAAATGATTTGAATATTTCCGTTGGTTATCAAATAAGTTGAATCACAATAAATCAATATTTACATTGTTCAATAAACCTTGAGGTTTGCTTTTAGATTTATTATTTGATTGAGTTTAAACATTATAACATCGGCATGCGCACACTATACTCTGTAATATTTGTGTTGTAGTTACAAAGTCATTAAGTACTGTTAACAATTTCTCTTAAACCGGTTCTCCAGTTTGAACAAACTATGTAAGCTTTATGACTCGAGACTAGTTATTTCATAAGCTAATAAATATTAGGTTTGTTAGTTAAATGGGAAAAATATGAATTATTATGAATACTTTTTGAAAACACTCAAGACTCTTTTTTTCTGTAAGTCCTTTGCCTTTTAATAACCCCCTATTAAAACGCCTACAAAGTTGCCTACAACGCATCTGCAAACGCGCATATCAATGGGTAATATTCGTTTCGCTGTTTAGTTATGGAGTTATGGAGTATATTATAAGTCTTTACTTTACTAAGATAGGAGATCAATGATTACTTAAAAACATCTCGTCTACATAATAGATGGCGCTGCTATTCATTATCCGAATACCAAATGTAACTATATTCCATTCTAAAAATACACGATCTAAAATTCAAAAGAGAATGAAGAACGACGTCCGCTCTGCAATAGTAATATTTAAACGCTTATTTACGTAATAGATACATGTAATATCAAATGTGTATTTAAATATTCCTTAACAGTTCATCTACTTCATGACAAAGTTACCAAATTACAATTTAAGTACAGTAATGAAATTTTGTATGACAGATAATAACATCTTCGCGGCGGAGCGAGCACGCCGAATGCATTCTAATGAATTGCATGAGGAATAATAGCAATAGCAATGTTATTACAACGCAGGTGTTTTCTTAAAATTTACTTATTATTGAGTAGCAATTTGCTGTATGAAAAATATTAAAATAAACCCAAATGGAATTGCATAGTTTATCTCCCTTGTTTTAGTTTTCTTCGTTTGTTTTCATGTTAAAAAGAACATGGTACCTAACAAATTTATCGTCAAGATAATAAACTTATATTACCTATAATGTATAAATGTGTTCGTATCAAAGCTTCATAGAATAATATAGTAAAAGCTCACAAAAGCTCTTACTATATTGATCTTTAAATCAATATTTTTTAATCTTCGGTCCTTTGTTTTACTATTGAGAACCGTTACTCCACATAAATGTAACACAAAATTTCTAAGATTAATAGATGTTATTGCTCTTGTCCGCGGAGTCGACAGAGCATGCGTACAGTTACATACCCTACTTTCTTAGAACGATCATTTTTAAAAGTTATAAAAATTACTCAAATTTAATACGTGCATGTCCGGATATAGTGATATTCTTTCACAATAGGACGAGACATGTCGATCTGCCCGCCGCGCCCTCTCCCGCCCCATCCCCCGCGGCGCCCGCCCCCAGCCCGCGCTGGAATGCCCATTGTCCCGCCGACATGATGTTGGCAAGCCACTTATGTCAATAGATACATTTATCGTTCATTATCATACATATTGCTATGTCTACAGTAATTTAACTATTTCTATGCAACAGTAAGATTATTTTAATTTGTAATTTGGGGTTCTCTATTAAATAGAAATTAAGTGAAAAGAAAGACGAGAGGATTACTAATCAAGTAATCGTGAGAACAGATGTCTTACAACAAATCATGTTTTGACGACTGAGGTTACGGCGCGGAGCCTGCGTCCATTGGCGTTAATATAATGGTAAGAGGTATAGTTGCATCGAGAGCATTATAATGTTGTAGTGAAGTTATTAGTGCGGTGGTTTGTACGAGGAGATCGCGGTGCGGTGGTGCGACGGTGCGGTGATGCGACGGTGCGACGGTGCGGCGTTGCGGCGCTGGCGGCGTGGCGGGCTGCGGGCAGCGAGCGGAGAGCGGCCGCAGCTGTCAAGGCCAACTGAGGTCACTCCACCGCCACCGACACCGACACGAGCACCGACGAACTCGGAGCCTCGATGCCTCATGCCCGGGACCGGTTCTACAATTTTTAGTCTCTTTTTATTTTCATTTTTGTATACACGACGACGCCGAGACTAAACAATGTTTATAATACCGGCCTCCCGTCAGATTAAATTTTGTATTATGAAACAAAAAGGATGTTTAATAATTGGTTTTAAGGAAAGTTTTACAAAGATTAATATTTATCGTGCAGATAGTTACATCGTTACGAAAATATAGCTCTATGTTTATACAAAATATTAAGTTAACATTTGTACAAGCTACAGGCGAGCTTTCGTAGAAAACTCCGTTCCCTTCAAATGTTATTTACTTTATATTTAGACTAGTTATCTCAATAACAAATCATGATGAATCAAGTAACAAAATAGAATAGCTTTTATTAATTAAATTCTAAATAAAAATACAAATCTTTTCCTAGCTCACAACGGTACTGCATTAAAATAAATTGACCAAAACTAACTTGATTTAATCCAACGTTGTTACTCCTTAGGTACCTTTCACAACAATATTTGCTTGGTTAAGAATGACCCAAAAACAATTTGTTTTGTGTCAAAAACATTGTATGGTTGTTAAATATTACTGTTAATTTTTTTATCTGCCGGCCTCAAAATTTCTCCACCCAGAGCTTTTAAAACATAAATGAAGAAAAAATTGTATTTTACGAAATCTAATTCAAATCACACACAGATCCAACTATTTTTGACACGCACTGTTTGTTTTTACAACCAGTTTATTTTTTCTAAATCGGATGATGGCCACCAGATGGCGTATATAATGTTAACGCTGTACCATACTGTAAACATGGCAACCTAGAACCCGCTATGGAAATACTAAATTTTTAACCATTCACATTAACAGATATCCTTGCCAAACCTATGACTTAAAACTGTAAATTTTCGATAGAGAGATAACTTTATTTAAATTGAATTTGAAGTTAAGTAGTTACAGTATAATACCATAATAATTAAGTAAAAAACAGCATATTCGCAAGGCATACCGTCTAAAAACACGGTGAATAGAAGTGAATTCTAGTTATTCTTTACAATAAAAGCAATTGCTTGCACAAAAGCAATTTAAAAGTACTCGCAAACAATTTACGAGATTATGAGTCGAAGATTTAATTACAAAGTGTATGATTCGTTAACGGAACGTATATTCACGCTCCGACGGCTATGTGTATCACTAAACAGCGTCCACACGCTGCAAATGTAGAAAATATCATCCTGAAGAACAATGGAGTATTATGTGGTAATAATGGAAAATATATTCGTTTGCTTATAGCTGGAAAAAAAGTATCTAAACAAATCGCAGTATTGTTATAGCCCCTAAAGGACTAAAACAACCGCACACTTACAATAACTTTATGGTCACGCATAAATACATTCTAATGGTAATCATTTATAGTTTTGTTGATATTTCAACAGTTAAGCTCGATGACAAGCTGGAATTTATTTAATGTTCGGTGAGTTTCCGCTGTGTATCGCAACAATGTTGCCATTCTTTTCATTCTGGTTGATAAAAACAGAGAGATCATGACGAGTGTTCGACATATCTCATTCTAGTTTTAAAACTATGTATACTGCATACAGCTAATAAAGCGCTAGTTTCACAATATTTAAGGAACAAGCTTTACGTTCGATGACTAATCCTATGATGATTCAGTCTAAGCAGAAATAACTCTATCACTTGGACAACTTTTGTTACGATTGGAGATAAAAGGACAACATGATTGAAAATGCGAAAACGGTTTGAACAAAAACTCAAATGATATACAATGTTCGTTTAGATTCTTACGGTTTTTTTTTTTCAAAAGTTACTTACATCATCATAATTTATTTCGTGTTTTAAATCATTTTAGTTTACCAATGTAATAAAGCACTCTCCTTTGTTCTAATTATACACCGTGCAATATATTGTCACATATTATTTTCAATCTCATCCTGATTTGAAACAGAAAGGACCGAGTCAACGATTGCGACCAGACAAACGTGAGCTTCCCTGCCGCCTGACTGTAACAGGGGAGCTTCCCGAATGGGGATTGTTGTAAAGCTTACAGGGGTCCTGTAGTGTGGTCGACGCGATGCTTCGGGCAAGGCACTTGTCGGGGTCATAACCTGTTTGCGACCCCTCCCTGCGGGACGCGGCTCGCCCTGCTCTCGAGCGACCCAATCTTTGACCGGTTGTTCAATAAACAAAAACAAATTGTTATCTGTTTAATAATAAACGTATTTCAATTAGTATTCTGAATGTTTTCTTAATCATTTTAATTAGTGATAAGAATATCACTGTCTTATATCAAAGAAATATAAAAACATGTATCGCAAGTTATTTAAAAATAATTAGGCTTTTTCAGTATTCGCTGTTACCTTTTTCTTTAATAAACAAGAAAATGTAAATATTGACCAATACCAAGTAGTTACATGATACAATAATAATATAACGACAGATTTTTAAATAACGAAAAAATATTTGTTTAGTGTATGATTGATTTAGTGTATCGCTACAACAAAAGGTTTGTTTGCGTGTAAATATCGAGGGTTGGAAGAAAAGTGAATCGTCGCAAATCTCGGGGAATATAAAAAAGTTAAATTGGCTACATTTGTCGATATTGTTTGTTTGCATAGGGCCACGGGGCAAGAGACACGGGCCATGGGGCATTTGATTTGTCGGGATGACGTGGAAGACGCGTTGTATTTATCGTGCGGCGTTCCGTGGATATTGTTAAGGCACACAATACGAGAGGAGCGGGCCGTTGTGCCTTGGGAAATGTTGTACGACTACTTTTTTCGTCTGGATTCTATACTCACGATAGTTGTTTTTTTTTTAAGCCGCGAGCTCGAGATGTACAGGTTTATCTGTTTAAAATTTATTAACATCAAGAAACAATTTAAAACCTTTTCTTTAGATGGCCCATCAGAGATTCATGATGAATGGAAATAAACGTTGTTATAACTTATTGTTTGTATTTCTATATTATCTTGAAATTACGACTTGTGAAAGTAATGCCCTTAGGCTATTGCAATAAATTGAGATTAATTTGGAAAAACATGAAAATTTATTCATTGCTAGTTAATTCCAAATTGCTTTTTTTATTGATATCCTTGTGCAATGTTTAAAATATTTAGTACAGTTTTGATGTTTATTGTTATTAGAAATAAAATAATGATCAACGGACGAACATTTTTTTTCTTTGACATTCTCAATATGTAATTATGATCAATTCCAATGCATTGGAAGGTAACACGAAAGATGCGTTGTGCATTTAATTTAAATAAACTTCATTTCAAACATACAACCAAAGACAATATAAAATACTCATAAAAAGGGAAAAGCAAAACAACTCAGCTGGTGACCTTCCTCAGCAGATAGC
>DVQG01000693.1:0-13253 GCA_018231605.1 Papilio ambrax
AATTAATTACAACATCCAGAAAATATTTTTTATCTGTTTTTTCAAAGACTAGAGGGAGATTATGTACCAGTGTTTTGACAGTAGACATATTTACGCTTTAGGCACTTAAATTCAGATGAATTAAGCCATACCTAATTCCATGATAGTCTGAGCCCATGAGTACCTTTCCCTAACCGCTCCATTATAAGATTCACTATTTTTCTGGATCGGTATCACTGGTGGCTTATAATCTTCAGGGAAATGACTCTTGTCTTTCGATTGTTCGTCATTTTCATTCGTAGTATTTTGTGCGCTATCACCACTACTGTGGGCATTATCTGGAGTATATTCATCATCTTGAGTAATGTCTTCCTCAGCAATTACCTCTACCTCCTCAGCTACCGTATTACACATGATTTCATTGTTTATCTCCGATGTTGGTTTGCTACATGATTTATAATTCTTTGGGTCACAAGTTCGTAAAACTTTGATTACCAGTTCCTCAGCAACGCCTGGAGGAAATCCCATGTTTTCATATTTATCTTCAGGAACATAATAGAAATCAGTTCTGGGAATATAAAAAGTGTAATTCAGTTCTTCTAAATGTTTTGAAAGTCATAATAAAAGCATAAGCTTTTGTGTAGTTCTTACCTTCGAGCTAAAAAATTGAAAATAGAAGATAAAAATCCCAATACAGATTTTTCATTCACCAATATCGATGTTAAAACATCGTCGTATTTTTCTATGTTACTACTGCCTGACATTTTAATAAATTCTAATAAACTACAACTGCGGGTTTTCTTAGGAGTATAAACAAAAAATCAATATCAATATGGTTTGACAGCTGTCAGACTGATGTCTTAAATGTGTTGCCTGCCTTAAAACAATTTGCATTTTGGTTTTTGGTATAGTTTACAAAAAACCTTGGAACTGCAATACACAATGACATTCTTTTATAGATATATTAACAACATTCCATTTTTGATACTTATATTTAATGTAGATAAACCGGGAAAAGGGACAAGTAAAGCGTTTTTAATTGATATTCGATTGTAAGTTTAAGATCGTGGGTATTACAATACGTTGCTTATGGTGGTAATAGTATCGTCCAAATTAGAACAACATCATAACGTATCTTGGGGAAAAGGGTAAATTATGAAAGTAATTGTATAACAATTTAATTATCTAAAAGTTATTTAAACTAGAATTACCTTTTATCAAGTCTATTCTACCAAAACCTACCTAGTATGGTAGTAATCTTAAGACATGGCATCACAAAACTGGTTTTTTTAATTTACATTCCCGCCACTTGGAGGAGTTGTTCGCTTTCGAAAGTTTCACATCCGCAAGAGAGCGACAAGCAACAAGGCAGACCAAAAGTGAAGTAGGCGAAGTGTCGCGCGCGAACACGGTGTGCTGCAGGCGATGACCGCATTCATATGAGTTTTTTACATTGTGAGAGTGCTGTCGTGTTCTTCGTCTCATCAAGTGTGTACAAAAATGCTACATAGGTGAACTATTCGAATGAACATAGTGTTGTGATTGTGCTAATCTATTCTACTCTTTCTAAACGAATCCTAAAAGATTGTAAAAATGCCTTGCTCAGCGGTAACTTTGTCTATAGCGACCATTACAGCAATCGTGGCTGCTGCTTTGATGGCCATCGCATTTTCTACAGACAACTGGTTATATATCGAAGTTAAACGGAGTAACATTCAGGTAAATATTACATTTTTTTAAAGTTTTTAAATTCTTCAACCGCCGTAACTTTATGAGGGTATTTTCAACAAATTTGTTATTTTGGGTAGGTATTGTTTTTAACTTTAAAAAGCGAAACAGCCTTGTATTTCGTCTAGTGAAGCTGCGTCAACAAAACTTGTTTTTATCTTCATTTTACTTACGTACTGCGATATGTTTTTTAAGAAAATGTAAATAAATTCACATATCACTGTTAAAAAATACAGATATTCATCTATACAATTGTTATAATGATTGCATACGTGCATACATGTATAGATAAAATAATTTGTTTTAACGTGATTCTATTGCTGTAACATATAGTATCGAGTCCTTGCCACGAGACCGTTATAGTAGACACGGTACGCATAAATATGCACGTATTAATGACACGAACGTGTGCCTAACTGTACCGCACTATGCTGCACCGTACAGCACCGTGCCGCTCCTGTGCATCCATTCGTGGAGATAAAGACCGACCCAATTATTCCAGATATCTAACAAAAGAACCACTCGAAAGAACATAGCGTGCCAAGATTTTATCGATACATCGAAACAAAAACACAAGCGCATCACTACGAGAATATTGCAATTACAAAACCCAGAATGGCTACAATTGGAACATTTCACGCTTAATTTGATTATAATCTGTACCAAAGTTTTTTGTACACTCTTTCAGGTTGTATAGAGACGGGTCACATTTTTTTTGCGATGAAAGATTCTTTGCTTTTATAGCTGTAGTTGTTTGTATGGGCTATTGTTGTCTTACGTATCTTGGACTGTAGCGCATATGACTGTTTTATTTTTATAATTGAGTACCTGCGTAGATATTTTAGTTACCTGTTGGACGCAACCGAAATAGACTCGTCCATTTAAATGAGCAGAGATTTCAATAACTCAAAATGTATTTATAAAAATGATGTGTAAAATAATCTCATAGACATTGCAAGAGTGGTTTTACACTTTTTTATGAGATGAGAAAGATATTTCCTATCCGTAAGTTTCGAAAAATCATTATAACATTCAGCCAAGACTTTAATCAATTATAATTTGTTGAAAATACGAAAATCAGAATAACTGTAACTGACCGTTGGCCATTTTTAAAAGAGTTTCCGAAAGTTGCCAGTGTTAAAGTACCGTTAAAATAAAAAATAAAATACCACGAGGTTTGAGATTAGATTAAAGGTCACATAGACACTATTATTTCTTTAACAAAAAGCTTATATTATCGTTTGTATAAATAATTTTTATTGTAATTATTGACTGACATCATTAACTGTTTGCATTATATCATTATCATTAAGAATATTAGTCATAGCCAAAATACGCCATCGGAATTTATACTTATTCAAGTCTAATAATAAGATTATTGTTTTCTGATCATTTGGTGCTTTCAAAATAGATTAAACCCGACTTACAGCGTTAAAGAGAAACAATAAGAAACTAAATTGCAATATTTTTTTACTGTCACATATCGTTGATGTTTAGATATTTAAGAATATGCTTGTGTTAGGATGTTAAATATTTTCTTGACGTCCGTTTCCATTGCTGCAACAGCCTGCCCAGACGGCCTTTTACCGTCCAGTTAGATGAAACATTGAAGAAGGCCGGTATCAACAGACCCGTAACAGACGTGCATGTATGCCGCGGTTAATGCTGATGTGGTTGCTTCCTACTTCTAAGTTACGGACATGAGTCTTATACGTAAAATTATATTGATTATACATAAGTGTCCATACTATCGTATATTTACACAAATGGGTGGACATTGTCAATAGATTTGTGAGAAATTTCAATATTATTCAACTTAAACAGTTCGATGATGCGTCTTAGTCGTAAAGTGCGAGAGAAATCGAAATGTGAAAGTGACGAAAATTTGTCAGAGAATGTGTGCGGCGGAAGTTTGACCAGGCCCGTATTACTAATGTAAACTTGCTACGATCTTGTTTGCCCACTGTACGACGCATACTAACAACCAATTGTATTTATTCTATACTAGCTTTCGCCCGCGACTCCGCGTGGAATTATAAAAGTAGCCTATGTGTTCTTCCAGACTATCCTCTACAACTGTGCCAAATTTCATCGAGATCCGTTCAGCTACTAATTCTATCCATCCATCCATTTAAACTTTTGCATTTATAATATTAGTTGGATTTATAGAGGACAGATTTCGCTGAATTTTGTCAGTGGGTAAAGTAAATGTTGGCTTGTATTACAGGTTTTTTATTTGAAAAAGCTTTGCATTCTGAATATGTAAATTGTACAAAAAATGTCAGATAAAAATGAACCAAAAAAAAAGCAACGTAAAACTGTACCTTCAGAATAAAATCCGTAAATTTCGAACTAACATTGCTATCGTTTTATATAGATAATATAAACAATGGCTTACAGTATTTTTTAAAGAAATAAATACTTGCGAGTTAAAAAAATGTCATGATCGTCTTTTGACTGATTTCCAACACGTAATTAACTTTATAACCTCCCGATATGATGAAGGTATGTGTGGTCTTGAAAAAAAACCTAAGAGTACATTTCCGTGGCTTAGCTACCTGCAGAAGGAGCGGACGTCAGGATTATTTCGTATAAACGGTCAAATCATTTTAGTTAGAAAAAACTTCGTCCTTTTCGGTAAATCCAATAGTTTCCTAAAGTATTACTTTTGATTATCTGATTACATTACAGACACAAACGGAACAAAGACAAAGATATTGAATATCTTTTTATTTCTATAAAAGTCATCACGTGTAACTGAAGCAATACCGAAAATAGTTAATTTTAAGTAAATCTAAGTATCAAGAATGCATGATAAAATTTACGTAAATAATCTTTAAGATATGGACACAATCGATAAACCTAAACTTTCCCGTCGAAACACTTATAGGAAAATGTTTTACTGTCTCCATTATTTTGAAGAGAATGAGCGGGACGACAATATACTTAACAGATGTATTAGAAGTGGAAACGCAGAGGCAGCGCTAATTCCAAGCCGAAGCACAACAATGCGTGATTACAGATGCTACCTGCTTTCGAGGCGCGGTCGAAGTAATACCCACTTCTCACGACTTCCGTCATTTTCTCGATCCGATTGCTACATCATTAGAACAGATAGTATTAATAGTATACATTATACATTTTTTGTTAATGTTTTATCGTAGAAAAACAATAATGCTCAATCATTATCATCTCCCCCTGCCTTATTCTACTCCTGTAGGGTTGACGCACCGGGTTTTCGTCCTCCAAAAAACTCTATCATCCGTCAGCTCAGTCATCACTCCCTTCTTGATCATGTCACCTTTCGCGATCCATCCATCTTTCTAGGTCTACCTCTATCGGTGTACCCCTCCACAATGCTAAATAAATTTAAAAACTAAGATATCTCATACAATGGGTTGTTATTACTGAAAAATGACATGTAGGGCTTGTCCCACCAATTGTAAATTGTCTGATAACGTGTAAAATATGTGATGGATTTTGTTACCTTATCTGATAGTGACGTCTTTTTTAAGCTATCCGAGCCTCTATCAGCTAGTGGTGGGACAGGCCGTTAGGAGTTAAAAAGACGAAGTGCTTTGGCATTTTGACACAGAATCTATTTACACCAAAGTATTTACACCAATTTTAGGAATGCGTCTCACCATAAGACAGTTATGTTCGCATTACCGCAATTTCTCATTCTCCTCAGTTTCGGCTTTCACTTAAGCTGTACTTCTTAACGGGATCTGTAATTTCATCTTCTAAAAGCAGATGCTACCGGGTCTATGATTGACTGTTACGTGAATTATAATATGACTTTAATGGAGGGAAACATTCTTCAACGTGAGAAAACCTTGATAGTACTTTTTATGATAGATCAACACAAAAATAGACAATATTTCTGAATCATCGATGATAGCACTGAATTATGTTTCATATTTTTACATGAAATTTATACGTTATTAACTCCTCTAAATTTATTACGGCAATAATAAGATCTTGTTGTACTTCTTGATAAATCTGGAACCATTACGAAGTAGATAAATACATTTCCAAGATTCAATACAGATAAGATTATGTACGAGGCGTTGTAATAAAACTTTTTGAAGCAATGTCGTCATTGGCGTGGCTAATGGCTGACCGTAATTGCCTGTAATTAAAATCAACTTTATTAGTTACAACGAAAATTGACACCTTTAGGAAACTGGTTTACAAACAAAAAATTTGTAAGAAAAAAACATTTTGTCTGTCATAAAGAGTAAATTATCACAAATTGTCTTGTTTCTAAAACTAACATTATAAAGGGGAATTATATTTGTATTTTCTTATGTATTCGATTTACGAAAAAAACTGCTGGGCAGATTTCAAAAATTCTTTCACCATTAGAAAGGTAATTAATCTGTGAGTAACATAGGCTAAATGGCTAGCATTTTTTGTTTATTAATTTCACACGGGCGCAGTCGCGAGCACCAGCTAGTATATAATAATTTAAATAGACTTAACGACTTGTTGCAAAAGCGAACGGAATTGGGAAATTGTGAATTGTTACAAAACAAATATCGTTTGGAATTTAAATGTTTGGAAAGTGTAGCTAATGAACATCGTTCGGCCGCGATCATAGCCATTACCTTTCACGACCAGCTGTTTGCTTCTGTCTTTATTTATTGTTTATCTCACTTCAATGACAATTTTCCTCCCTGTTATATTTGCTTTAATAATTATGACCGTTAAATGGTCATTAAGGGAGTCTCTCAATACACATTCTAAGAGAGTGTTTCATTAACTACTAAACGGTGGTTAGCTAGATAGGATATTCTTTTACGTTATTTAATACTGGCTGTTGCTCGCGACTTCGTCCACGTGAAATTATAGCCTTTGTTACTCAGCGATAACGTAGCTTCTTAATTGTGAAATAAATTTTGAAATTGACCTAGTAGTATTTTTTGACCTATTTCAATACATACAAAAATCCAAAAATACAAATCTTTCCTTTTTATAATATTAGTATAGATTCGTAATCTTCGACCATTCCAGTTAACTTTGTTAAAAGTGTCGAAACAAAATATTATTTCTTTTTAACCCAAGTAGGCTTAGACTGTGATCTAGCTTTTTTTATAATAATTAGAAAGTAAAGCAAATGATCCGTCTCTATTCCAACTTTCTACGATTGTCCGTGCGTCTGTCTGCAAAAAGCGTAATAACCAGCTCTATTACTGCGACCTAAATACTGAGGTTGACGCGCCGAGTCGGCACACATTAACTACTACAAAGAGATTCTGAAGTATGTAGTGTCGTCCTAAATTAACACTCATCACTAAATATAGCCAAACTAAAGGCCGCGAACACGTGCGCTAAATTAAAAAAAAAACTTCATATGTGTTCATTCCTATGTTCTACTATGCCAAACATCAAGAACCGATCCAGAGATATCTTCTAACCAACATCTATACAAATTAATTTATAATTTTAGTGAGATTACTAAGAAGTAAGGAGATATTTCACCAGCCGTGGTCGAGACCGGCTTTTAGACCGAGAGCATTCGCGAATGACTCAGCGTGGGAATTTAAATGTAATGCCTAACACTTGCGGCGATTGGCGCTTGGCGATTTTTTTAAATGCCAGGAGTGATCTACTTGCGGCCCGCTTGAAATGCCTGTGATTCTAAGATTTGTTTTAGCTTCAGAATATGACTTTAAAATAATCAAATGTGGAAGTCTGTTATTAAAATTTATAAGAACATTTCTAAATGAACCGTATCAGTATAGAGAACAAAAGATAAGCGATAAAACATAACATACACCAAGAAGTCATAACAAGATATTGTTTTTCACAATTATTTACATATTGCTGGAAATTAAACAAAAAAATAATAAGTTGGAATTATCAGGTCGAGGCTTAGGCAGCCCTGTCTCGGATTCGATACGGTCATTATTCAACGAGGCATTGTCCGATAGACCCCTTGCATTATGGCACAGATCTGTATGAGTCATCAGTGAAACTGGCCTCTTAGTCTTTAATTTATTTACAAGTACCATGTGCTATATTAAAAAGAGAGTTAGGAACTCCGCTTACAATCAATAAACAAAAGTATTAACAAAACAAAACATTTCTTATAAAACTTAACTAAATGATACCAATACTAACTCTCGCATAGCAGAATTGAGTTATTTAATATTGATTTGCTATGAGAAATCTACGCTAAGGTACTACAAAGTGACCATACACGACTGTGTGTCAGTATAAATTAAAAATAAAGCATAAGTTTAAAATGAAACGATCATATTATAATTGAAAGGGTGTTTAGCGCCGTACTGTGCTATTCCAAGCTAACTGACTCATGCGCGGGGGACACCTGCGTAATGTCGCGTCGACAAGTGGTACACCTAATAGATTGTAAGTGACAGTACGGAAGTAAAAGATGATTATGAGACATGAAAGACGTCAAGATAATAACAGATTGTGTTGATTAGTGGTGCTACTTTAACGCAATTAAGTCTAATTACAATATGAAGCGATTACTGTTAATTCCCTAACAATTTTTATCAATCAATTTGTGCTATTGCATTTTTATACCAGTTTTACGGTGACTGTACAATCGGAACGTATTAAACCAGAATGACAGATGACTCACATGGTGTGTGGTACACACGGTACGGTCAATAACAGATGCGTTCGCGCCGCGTCTTGTATAACCAGGTGATGTCTCAATTTCCTATGATCAAAAACGTTTTATTTAAATAATTTGTACTAGAAAGATTCAACTTCAAATTCAAATATAGAACACTTTCCAATAAAGGAAGACGGTAACAAAAACACTATAAACAATGGAATTTATTCTGTGCTAATTATAACATCGGAAACGCTACTGGAATGGTCCGCATTCCTGGAGAAGTGTGAGAAGGGCAACACATTCTCTCAAGACTTCTGAACAACATGAAATGGATATTGGATTATCGTTACCATTTTAGAATTAAAACGCTTACCCTGGTTGCGAATTAAAAAGGATAAACGGATAGAATTTGACCTCTGTTAATTAGCTATTAGCGGAGGTATGTTTTATATATATTCCAAAGTCATTTGACTAACAAACGAAAAGTAAATATCAATATGAAATCATCTTTTGAGGAAAAAATATTAACACCTGTTGATACGGTTAATATTATGCCACTTTCAACTCGAATATAAAGCATGCAGGTGGTCTATCACGAATACTTGTCTGACAATTGCGAGAGCGTATTGGTTATGATATCGACATAATTTGTTTGATATTTGTTAGTGTACTGTAAGGGCGTTATATGTAATACAAAGTATGTCGACATTACGAAAACATACTCACGAATATTCGTAATAAGCCCTCTAATAGCGGTTATTGAACGCTGCCATATTTTCCCTTCACGAGTGACATGCGCGATGGCGGGAAATCTGACAGCACAGAGTATACTGCGCGGTAACTGCGCAGTAATTATAAATAACGCACGCTCTCACTTGTGGTCATTACTACCGTTTGTTGGTCAATTACAACCTAGGTCAAGAGCGTTTAGATTTCAATTGCTTTGAAATTAAAATACTATAAAGAAGATGAATTATTCCCGTAGTTAATGAATGTTAAGTCAAGCATTCGTTTAGTGTAGTCTAGACTACGAGTCTTCAAAATAGCTTATCAGATTTCGATGAAATTTAGCACAAATGTAAATATAGTCTGGAAGAACACAGGCTACTACCTTTTTTTTTAATTCTCGAGGATGTCAGGTCACGGGCGACAGCTCCCTTAACTATAATTCTACATTTTCAGGTTTCTTACAAGGACCGGCACTTTACATCCTGTCTAGTGTAAGTAATATTGTAAAGTAATGCATAATTTTTATAATTCGCGCCAGTCTACGGTAACATTGTGTACGGCTTCCATTTCTTATCGACACGAAAGTCGACATAACAGATACGCTGAGTTAATGCTCGACTGCTTTCCATTGCCTTGCTGTTGTTTCACAATATTGTAAATATAAGAATTTAATTCCATTGTCGTTTGTTTGGACAAATTTACTAACAAAATTACCAGCCTGGTTCGCATTAGGTAGTAGTAATAAAATATATGTGGTACTAGGAGTTTAAAAAATTAACTTTGATAACTAATTACATTAAAATTTCTATAAACGGATGTTTGTCCGTAAATGATCTTGTCTGTAAATCTGCATCCATCGTCTGCATATCGGATCTCACTGCAGGCCACGAGCCACCCACAGCAAACAACTCATTAGTCTACCCAAATAGAGAGCAGTTAAATACGACCAAACTAAACGCGACAGCCACGCACCATACCATTGATCTCCATGCCACTGATAAATCGCGAACACAGCATGTTTATAATTTGCCTAGATCAATTTTAAGGTCCTAACAAATTGCATCTCAATATATTCAAAATGTAACACGCTACTTTGTGAAAAAAATTGTCGCTATTTGTCGTATTTTCGATATTAGCCTAGGTGAATTTCAAATGGGCGACGTTCACGATTTACCGGTGACATCCCTAACTGAATTAGGTGCATGTTAAGATGTTTAATAACCGACGGACGGTTTTGAACCAAAAGCGCGGGTTAATTTTAGAATATACACTGCGGTAAACATCCGGCTAGTGGATTGAAAAGACTTCATTTGACTGCCGTTTGATAAATATAGCATATTTATTCAACATTTTTAATTTTATGCGTAAGATTAAATAATTTTGTATTACGTTTACTAAAATATCAAATAATATAAAAGGCTATCTTATTATTTATAAACACTGGCCGCTATGAAACGATGCGCTTGTCCGTAACAAAATAAAAACACGCTTACGCGAATTCCTAACAACGCAACTGCCATGAAACAATAGATTCGCCGGTACCTGAAATTATCAAAAGTACCCACTTCGTTGTTTACTCCATTTATTACACCACTCGGGCGGAACACTTTCTAACCACAACTGACATATGAAAATTAAAAAAAAAACACAATTCAATTAATTCATAGCACTGGCACATAAGAAAAAAATATTTGAAAGTTTGAATTTGGAAGCGGGTAACGACGCGCGCAATTCCCGCGCGATGCGGCGAGCGACTGAGCGCGTTGTGCGTGCGGATAACGCATGTGTATAAAGTTACAAGACTTGACTTTAATCGTATTACTTAGATGAAAGCATTTTCCACGAAGGTTTTGTTATTAATGTTACAAGTACTATTATGTAAGTGATGTTTAGGATTAAAATCATCACCTATGACATGATTTATGCAAAAGCGCACCAAGAAATCAATTTCTACAATTTATTTTGCCAAATTATAACTAAACCAAAAAAATCAGGAATGTTGGTTGAACACATTTGTACTTTTAGCTGTATAAACCATTTAACATTTTTCTTCATATATCTTTAAGGGTACAGTTAGCATTTAGGGCCTATTCAACAAGATGTACTTATACATTTTAAGTTTCACTGGGTTTCGATATTACTAAATGCGGGTAGTATTACGAGTTAGTCAATAAGGCACAGGGATAATGTTTCACGTGCAGTATATGTGTGACTACTGTGGTTAATTAGAATGTACAGAGAAAGGATCTAATTTCATACACGATTACTATTACTTAAATTTAAACCGTGTCTATTCATTTTATACACATGTTCTGACAGAAAAAAATTGCATAAACGCCCAGTAGAAGTATAGACATGTGGGCGTTTATGCATATAGATGCTACTTCGTTTCGCATTGTGAACATACATGGGTTAGAGTAAGAAAACGATCCCTTTTCCCGTTGCATATTGCACTAAACTGTTCTTTGTTTGCATTTTGTTTTTTAGTCTAATTGGATTACTGCTATAAATAAACTTGACAGAGAAAGACTCTATACAGATTTTTTTGCAAAATAAACTAACATATTGCTTTAATAGTTTTTCGATACTTTCCTATAAATCGATACAACTGATAGCTCCCGAGTTGTCACTCAAAGCGGAAGGAACCAATGGTAAGATAAATTAAATAGAAAGTTTAACGACGGCAGAGAAAATACATTACACGTATTGCAGTAATAATGTTAAAGTACTTTTAAATCGTCTAGACAAACGATATTTCATAATTCATTTGATATACATAGTTGACTAGGTAATAGACTTTTTTTTTAATCGGTGGGAAAATCTTCAAAAAGATACCCTTCCTGTGGGAGAAGACAGGGTTATTTGAGGTTTATACCCACTGAAACCCCCTCGGTGGCCAGCTTCTAGTGCATTAGAAGAAGTTCCGGGATCTCCGTGGAAGTCACCAGTGTCACCTCGGCACTTTACGACACAATACAGGACATTGCCTGATGTTCCGCAGCGTTATTGCAACATAGGATCACGCTATGGCACCATCCTCCCGGACCATTAGGTAATACACCTACGTAGGTTTTACACTCCACGACCTAGCTCAAAAACCTACGCCAGTGGTTTGGAAAGAAGGCCCGTTCACTTTTTAGAGCCGCGATAACAAGAATGCAAGGTGCCCTAACGATCGCCGAACTTCGAAAGATGGATTTTTTTAAGAAGAAGGTATTACATGACGGTTTTCAAAGTGTCGGTTTAGAGCTTCAAGCGCCCTGGGCGAGATATCTATGCCAACCTGCTTTTTACTTCGAGCTGCGAGCTTGGCTGGCTTGCTTTCTATTCAGTGTTCTGAGCGATCGCCCAACCACGTTCTACCCTAACGTCCTGTGTTTTGATGTCCATAATGCATAGGTACACTTTATAGTTTGGATATAATAAGAATTACAAACTGACGACGAACTGCATGTTAAAAGGTCACAGAGTAGTAAACACAGTAGGTGCAGGGGCCATCAGTCTATTACTATCATTACCAGAGCATGCATACATCACGTAAGAAAGCGCATAACCAGCCATACCGTTGCGCCTAGGTTCACCATCATTTTACAAAGCAACAACTGAAGCAAAATTGTCATCATCCTATTTTCAGACACTTCAAACACTATCAGAACTGCCAACATTCAAAAATAAAAAACACAAAATCGACATCAAACATCAAACATTTCGGATCTTGCTCGATTAGCAGTCCTAAACACGATGGAATAAAGATTGTAGGCCTTATACTTTTTTATATAATAAAAGGGGACAAACAGGCGACGGGAACACGGAGCTGGTCAAGAACGCCCATGGAAATCCACAACATCAGAGGAACTATAAATGAATACTAGACATACTCAGAATGTCTGTCAATTTCTTTAAATATGGTTACACTATCAATCTGCGCGATTTGCATTCACGCACCGAGCAAGTCGATTAAACGAATGCGATAGTTAACTGGCCGCTTACGATTACGTTCAGGATCTTGAACTCAATTTCTCTAGTAATTTGTTGCTCAAACCTCATAATACGCGCTTCAATGAACTTCTTTATAACGTTAACGCGACTTGATTCGGCCTCGATGAATATATTTACTAGTATGTATTTTTACATAACAGTATCAAGAGAAATTAGTATTAATATTAAAACACGAGCTTTCGCCCGCGACTCCGTCCGCGTGGAATTAAAAAAAACAAAAGTGAGT
>DVQG01000694.1:0-13249 GCA_018231605.1 Papilio ambrax
GTGTTTAAAAAAAAACATTAAAAAAATATGCTGTAATTATTGACATCTTACGCCACAAAGAAGTGTGTGTTTTACGTTTTATTATATTAGTATAGAAATATAGATTTACAGTATGCCGACGAATGTAATTGCCATAAGCTTTTTCAATAATTGGGTACGAATATATTGAATTGCTCGCTCTATTTATGGAATTTGCATATGAATGTAATCGAGAAAATCTTGACCTAAAGGTCCAGAGGAACATTTGGTTTAACTTTACCATAATTTTGTTAGCTATAAAGTACATCATATAAAAGGAGAATTTTAATTTGATTTAAATTAAATATCAAATAACTTATTTTTATTTCATTCTAAATTGCAGAATCATGACATTAAAACAAATACATTATGCTTTACTGCGAACTACCAAAAACGCTTACTACGCGCTTTTAGAACGTTGATATGTTCCAATTAAAGAAAGTACATCAGTTATTACTGTGAAGTAGTGCAGTGCAGTGACCGTTAATATTTTAACAATGCGTTTCAATATGCTTAATTAGTGATTTCTACTGGATGGTTAAGCAAGTAAGTTTTACTTCTATTAATCTTATATCAAAAAATGATTGATAGTAGATATTATGCTGTGTTAAGTGTACATAATCAAAGACACGAGGCTAGTTTTCTTTGTCAAGGATCACTTTTAAATTTTGTGGGTATGTCGGTTATTTTAATTTTACTAAGTTGATCATATAGCTTATTCAAATTAACCTTGAAGGTGTATTCAAATATTTACTTATAGTATCGAAGCCACGTGCTTTTTCATCACCACCATAGGTTTACTTGTGTCAATTTTAATGTTGTCACTGGTACTGCAAACTTGTTTCAATTGTTATTTGTAATAATAATAATTGTCTAAAAATGAATTTAGTTCTATACTATCTATCTTTGTTTGTTCCTTAGTAGTTGTACTGGTTGTGGCAGGATTTCACCAGAGGTATTACGTCATAACGTTCGAATAATTCTTAGAAGAAAATACGATATGATGAAGCGACATCTTATTGATATGAGCTTCATCTCGTTCAACGTTATGACTCTAATTCACTATCAATAACTGAACAACAGACATACTGTATTATTAAATTATTGCGCCTCCTCTATTTAATTCCAGTGCTATGTCTGCAGTAATAACAAATTACACTTTTAAGACCTTTTTGTTGCTTACGTCCCTACGATAATGGTCTTTCTAATATGAAAATTGAAACTTGAACTATTAACCGCAACTGTCTTATGCAAGAAAAATTAATGTATGTGATGATTATACTGTCTATATCAGAAGGAATTTGATCACTGCAAAATCTACGATGGTGAGTCCCTTGTAAAGATTGACATAACATAAATTATCTTCCAGTTTTAATGCTAAGGCGAAATTTCTGTAAATATGATGGAGAACAATAAAAATTTAGCAACCAATACTCAAGTAGGTTTACTTCCTATGGAATTAGCGGAATCTAATGAAAGAGGTAGGTAAATGTTCACTATGAATTACAAAAGCATGTTTGAATGCACATAATAGAATATAGTAATTGCGTATAACCTTTTACTTTCTTATTTTGCAGACAGAAAAATCGACTACAAATGCATTTATTCAACAATACAAAAGTTTATCTTTATAATTGTTTTATCAATAATGATGATATCTACATATTTCTTTATATTTAAATGGTTACAATGTGATTGTAAGTATAAAAATACTTCGTAACTTGTAAAGTAACATTTTTCTCAAAATGTAATTAATAAAGGTATACAATCTTTAAATATTTGCTTAATTTAAGCTAACTTTTCAACATCCGAAATAATTTTGGTATCTGAAATGAAAGATAATTCAAATATAACATTAATACAAGATGATGTAGAAATTTATCTAAGGCTTCGAAATAAAACAATAAATGCTGGGAAACGTAAAAAAAGACAGGCAGGAAAAGCTCAGAGTAATATTCACCAAAAGCATGTTACATTCGATGAAACGAAAATATGGGAAGCGAGGCGAATTATTAAGGAACATAATATGGCATGTAATGAAGGAAACCACAAAGAAGTTTGCAAAGATTTGGTTCAAAAGTTAGAACAGTTGACCAAAAACGACAAAACGAATATTGAACAACGCAATTATAAAATAGAAACTACTGAAATAAATAAACGAGACACTGTAGACCAAAGTCATGATAAATCACTAAAACCTTTAAACGACGACAAATCTCTCCTACAACATAAACATCCACATGATAAACATATTAACAGCTGTCTTTTAGGAAGTGTATTAAAAAAAAACTTCCCGCAACCAGAAAGTAAGTAGCCTATCTTATTAAAATTATCAGAAAAAGAACAATATGACATTTTTCTTTTGTTTTAGGTGTAAATGACGATTCAGATTTGAATCATGCATCACAGTCTTTGCAGCGCTCAAGGTTTGATTTGAGGATTCGTCTTACTTAAATAACTTTATTTCATTAACATATTCAACATTTTACACGTGTTTCAGATACTTTGGTCCTTTTCTGAATCATCCGGTTTATAGACACGAAAATATAGGGCGGAGACATGGTTTACATCCACAAGATGTTGATATCGCGATGCAATATCTATCTAAGTAAGTTTGGTTGTAATAGAAAATACATAACATACATCATACTCCTTACAAAACTCACTAATATAATCCGTAATATAAAGTGAGACACAGCATTGGTTAATAAAACCAAATTATTTCAGATCAGAATCAAGTTCTACACAGGTCATTAAGACTTCATCTCCAACAAATACAAATTGTGTGCCAGGAACTACTTCATGTTTAAACGGTGAAGCATGTATTGATAATAGCAAATGGTGTGATGGAGAGGTTGACTGCGCAGATGTCAGTGACGAAACAAGATGCAGTTGCAAGTCAAGAGTGGATAAATCTAGAATTTGCGATGGATATTTTGACTGTCCTTTCGGCGAAGACGAAATGGGATGTAATGGTAAGATATTATTAAAAATGAACAAAACAATTTTTTTATAAAGCCACAAAATTTGCTCTTAAACGTTGTTTCATTAAAAAGGTTGCAAAGAGAATACGTTCAGCTGTGAGGACTCGAATGAAAAATCTCGAATTATCTGCTTTTCAAAGGAACAAAGATGTGACAACATTGCTGACTGTCCTAATCGTAAAGATGAGATTGACTGCAGTCTACTCACTCCAAGCTTGCATAACAAACCGGTAAGAAGCATCGAAATAGGATTTTTTTTATTTACAAAGACAAGTTTCTATAATTGTATTACAGGAAGAATAATATCTGTCTGTTTTCAGTTATTTGCTGTATCGAATAGTGAAGGTTTCCTGCATAGAAATTTTAAAGGAACTTGGTATCCAGTGTGCAAAAACCCTTACATGTGGGGCCATGATGCATGTCGTAGAGAAACGGGTTTAATAATAAGGTATAAAGTTTTGCCCTGAATACTACCATTAGCTAGAAAAAGTATTTTATTTTACTTTACTTTGCAGGCCACCTTATTTTCAATTAGTCGATATAGATCCTTTAAAAAGAATTAAATATATAAACACTGGACCCGTGGGCCAAATACACATGAGTACGAAATGCTTCAATTCATCCGCGGTCTACGTCACATGCGCAGACATGTTGTGCGGTACTCGAGTACCGTCAGCCGGCCAGTTCATGGATCAAGTGGGTATAATCTACAACATTTTATGGTATTTTTTAGAGTAGCAAAATCAAACTAATTTTAACAATGCATTGGACTGATTTTACAGAATATCGACATGGAGCGTGATCTATACGGTCGTAATAAAAGATTTTCATTTAATAGACCTTACATGTTTTTTGCAAATCGATACAAAAGACACGCTAGTATAAACAGTGATAAAGGTCAATATGAACAGAAATTTGGCAATGGAAGAGATAAACGAACAGATTTTAGAGTTGTAGGCGGAATACCAAGCCAGCCAGCTGCGTGGCCCTGGGTAGCAGCGTTATATAGGGACGGAATGTTTCACTGTGGTGGAGTCATATTGAACCAGCACTGGGTAATGTCGGCAGCCCATTGTGTGCAAAAGTAAGTATTGAAACAGATCCAATTTCTAAATTCTTATACTCAGCATGTAACTCTGTGCTTGATACGACAGGAACACTAAATGTTACTTTGGTCCTAGATTTTGGCAGCATTACTACGAAATACAAGTAGGAATGCTTCGTCGATTTTCCTTTTCGCCGCAAGAGCATAACCATCGCGTAACTAATGTTATTGTTAACCAAAATTATGATCAAGAAGATATGAAAAACGACCTCGCCTTATTACGGGTTAGGTCTGCTATTCAATTTAGCAGATGGGTTCGTCCGATTTGCTTACCGGGACTCGAAACAGCAGGACCTAATTGGAAAGAAGAACCTAAACCTAATACTATCTGCACCGCTATTGGTTGGGGAGCTACTGCTGAACGCGGCCTTGATCGTAAGTTATAATCGCCATTTACGTAGTTTTCTCGTAAGTTTTTTAAATTACTAAGACAATTTTAGAAATTAATTGTATTTTATTTTTTAAAGCTGATCACTTGCGAGAAGTTGAAGTGCCAATTTGGAGCCATTGTAAGCACAAACAAGATGAAGCTGGTAAAGAAATTTGTGCTGGTTTAAAAGAAGGAGGAAAAGATACATGTCAAGTAATAAATGCAATATCACTTAAAAACACGAAGTAGCTATAATCAAATTTTACCTTAATTAAATACAAACCAGTTACAAATTATCTCAATTACAGGGTGACAGTGGAGGACCACTTTTGTGTAAAAATCCAAATAATAAAAATCAATGGTATGTTGCCGGCATAGTCAGTCATGGAGATGGTTGTGCACGAGCTAATGAACCTGGTGTCTATACTAGAGTCAGAATTTTTGTGGATTGGATTAAATTTCATATTTGTGAGTATAAACAACTTTCATACGATTTCAAAATAATATTGTGGATACTGGTTAGTTTCTTAAGTCACATAAAACAATCATCTAATATACTATTTGCTATTTCTACAGTTTCTAAAGATTTACCGACGATACAGCCTAAACATGACTGTCCAGGATTTGTATGCGAATCAGGAATTACAAAATGCTTACCTAAAAAAAGAATATGTGATGGAATAATTGACTGTCTTGGTGGTGAAGACGAAATTAATTGTGATTTTGAGTCGGTACCTGAAAACAAGCGTGAAACATCACAAAAAGAAAAAGACGCTCACTTTGTGGAACAGGAAAGTAATAAAATAGATATACAAAGTCCTGAAGTTGCTATTACAACCATATTAGATAAAGAATTTAATAGCGACAATTCAGCAAAGGGCTTATTGAATTACACAACCACAACCTCGTCGGCAAAGCAAGACGTTAGTCATTCTGAAAATTTATTGGACTATGATTTTAATCATGCATCAACTATTGAGATTATTACTGACAGTGCATCCGAGGAAACAGTTATTAAACCAACTTCCGATGAATATGCTACCTTAGATCCAGTAATTACACAAACAACCGAGATGGCATTAGAATCGCATACTGTATCAATAAATACACCAAGTAATATTTTGGAATCAGTATCTTCTCAACTGAAAGAGAAGGATAAAACCGAAAACGATACAAAGATATCACACAATGACATAATAAAAATTATCACAAATACTACGCAATTAAATGTCACTACAGATAATCCACCAAAGAATGATTCTTTACATCGAGATGTAATTAATAATTCGTATCATACTCACAACATAACTTATTTTGAAATAACTACTAAACACTTTACAACAGTAAATGTTATAGAAGATATTATAGAACCTTTTACCACATCACAGTTTGATATTAGTTTTTCTCCGGAAGTAACAACAGAAACAGTTTTTGAAAATAATAAAATGAAAAAACAAATAATTGGAATAGGAGCCTCACATCTACATTCTGCCAAGAGAACGAAAAAGTTTGAAGTACCTTTGAAATTTGAGTGTAGACGGTAATTATGCTTGGTATTAATAATCCTTGTGTTTTTTTATTAAGTATGAAAATGCAATCTTAACCAGGATTTTTCTAGGATTTTCCAAAATATATCATTTGATAAACGTTGTGATCATAACGCTGACTGTGAGGACGGTACTGATGAGCAAGATTGTACGTGTGTTGATTATTTATTCACCCTACATAAAAATCTTATATGTGATGGTAATTTTGATTGTTTTAACGGGCTAGATGAAATGGATTGTTGTAAGTATGAATTAATAACTTTATTTAAAAAATGTAAAACTTGCACAAACAATTACTGTTTTTGTTGTAATTTTAGTCGCTTGTGAAGAAAATGAATTCTTTTGTAAGAAAAGTAAACTTTGTTTGCCTTCTAACTATGTTTGCAATGGAGAAGTGAACTGCCCAGATGGTGAGGATGAAGACGATTGCTGTAAGTTGAAATATATAAATTTATTTTTAATCGTTGTATACAATATTATTTATTATTGTTTCAATTTTAGTTGCTTTATCAAATGGAAGTGATATTGTTTTCGACTTCAATGGACGGCCAGAATTAAAACTAGATGGATATGTATCAGTAAGACACAAAAATAATTGGCACATTTTTTGTGAAGATAATTTAACATTACAACAACAAGAACAAAAAGCTAACGATGTTTGCCAATATCTCGGATTCAGGTATGATATTGTTTGTCAAAAACTAATTAAACCGCTAATTTAAATCATGTGGTAGCGTATAATATTAATTTACGCGTGCTTTCTTTACAGTGCCGCAAATAGATATCTCATAAAATATTTAAATGTAAATGAAGAGAAATTAAAGTCAATAGACACAGAAGACAAAAGGAATAAAAGAAATATTAAATCCCCAATACACTTTACTTACCTAACTACAGATACTCATGATGAAACAAGATCTGAAATGCTTATTAAAGAGCCTGAAGTTTTAAAGGAAAAATGTTTACCGAATGTTACAAAAACATGTATGACAGTGTATGTTTATTGTGATCAATCACTTTTCACTAACTTCAACTCTAACCATGCGTTGGAAATATTGACTGAACAAAACACAACTCACATGTGGCCTTGGATTGCAAAAATTTATGTAGATGGTACTTATAAATGCACTGGAGTCTTAGTTGATCCTTCTTGGGTGGTTATAAGTGATTCTTGCTTATGGAATACAATGTAAGTATTCATTTGAAATTAGAAAACAGACAATCTTATATCTTAATTTTCAAAATTACATAAACCAATTAAAGTTTCAGCCGCCAGTTTGTGTCTGTGGTACTTGGATCGCATAAAACGCTTTCATCAACACGTGGCCCATACGAACAAGTATTTCGAGTCGATTTCAAAAAAGACTTATATTTAAGAAAAATCACCATCCTACATCTGAATGGGAATGCTACATATTCGAGTATGGTAAAACCCATGTCAATAACACAAACGTATGTAACTTAATAAAATTAATAGAATTAAAGTGAATTAAAAATGTAAAAGATAAATAACAAATTTCTTTCTCAGGTATCTATCGGATGATAATCTAAAAGTTTGTGTTGCGATAGGTGAAGACATTCACAACAAAACAATAAGCATATTTTTGAACGAAAGCAATCATAACTGCCTTTCGAACAATAGATGCTTCGTGCGGCGTACAAATTCATCTATTTGTGCTGTAAGCAAAACGTTACACGTTTTTTACCTGTATTTATTCAAAAAACCAATCCTAAACAATTTTTTTACAGGAAAATGTGAATTTACGACGTCCATGGGCAGGAATCATCAGCTGTCATACAAATCTAGGATGGTATCCCGCTGTCTCCTTCGTAGATAGCAGAGGAGAATGTGGTCTTAATAGGACAATAATAGGGACTGATATTGGAAACATTAAAAACGAAATTAAACTTGTCAAAGGTAGAAAAAATCATAGTACTAGAAGTTGCAGTAATACTTTTATGTAATTCTTGTTTTATAATTTGTTTATTTAATACTTTTTTTTCATAGATATTTTCCAAAAATCAAACAATGGAACTATAAGAGTATTGCCTGAAGATTGTAATGGTCAAAGATGTGGACGTGGAAAGTGCATCGATTTAAGAAATATATGTGATGGTATACGTCACTGTGAAGATGGAAATGACGAATCCTATGATGCATGTTATAAGAAGAAACAGATTTGCTCTCTTGATCCTCTCCATAATGGATGCGGTAATGTCAAAATAAATACGATACATAACAATTAGTCACATCAGCAAAGAATATCAAACGGACGGGCAGACCTCGTCCATCCACTAGTCTAAGATATGGTTAAATTAGAGAGAAGACGCGGAATATATTACATTTTCTAAAATTCCAGATTGTACAACAGATCAACTGAAATGCCAAAACGGTGAATGCATATCAAAGGAGTATTTCAGAGATGGTAAAAAAGATTGTAAAGATGGTAGTGATGAGCCTGGTGAGACGACTTGCGCTGATTATTTGGGACGTGTTATGCCTTCACGACTTTGTGACGGAGTACTTCACTGCCACGATAGAAGTGATGAGAACCCTAAGTTCTGCAAATGTTTCGCAAAGAATAGCTTCAGGTAATGTTTACAGTTAGATAAGATGATTGGCCTTTTTAACATGTTACTGGATCTATGTTTGTAAATTACAGGTGTGGCAGAAACTTCGAGGGAAGTGACAGTTGCGTCGCTATGGATATGGTTTGTGATGGGATAAACGATTGTCCTAATGGAGAAGATGAAAAGAAATGCATAGGTTTAAGTGCTCCTCCGCGTACGCCGTAAGTATTTCGTTAAATATAAAGTGTCCTATACCCTAAGTTTATCGCTCAGTTTCATATGTGCACAAAAAGTCCATAATTTTTTTTGGGTATCCCCTAATTTTTGATTTCTTAAAATACTATAATTACTGTTTACATTGTAGGTATGGCACAGGCAAAGTGATAGTGCGTTCCCACGGAGTCTGGTATACAAAATGTTACCCTTCAAAAGTACATACAAAATCTGATCTCGAAGCTATCTGTAGGCAATTAGGTTTCATCAGTGGCCATGCTAAGCAGCTTCCAATGCCAGACAAACTGATCACAATACCTCACAACAAATATGTTATAGATTCCTTTAATGAAATTGTTTTTAACAATAGAACGAAAATTAAACTCAGAAATACCAATGCACCTATAGCTAGAGCAGTAATTGGCGATTTCGAAGAGTGTAATCCAGTTTTTATTGAATGCCTTTAGTGTTATTTATCTTTAGCATTAAACTTTTAGCAAATTGTAAAATTATTATTAAAGTATTCAAATAATGTTTTATTACTTAAAGTTATTTATTCGTTATTAGTAGTTTAATATTTAAGAATACTGTTATTTATTGATTTATAAATACTGCCATCTTTTAATATTAAAGTAAGCTGTGAAGGTAGTGAAGTGGAGGTTTTAAGTACGGTTTGCTTTACGTTTTGCTTATAAAAGATGGCGCTTTTAATTATATTTATTTCGTAACTTAATTGAAGCTTACTTCTTCGTAACATGTGGAATGACCTAAAAATTTACTAATAAACCCTCCCATGATAAAATCTACAATTAAATCTACAACTCTTCTTGTATCTCATCTAATTATACAAGTTAAAATTTTTCTAACATCCTTATTCCACAATTAAAACTTTGTAGTCAAAACATTTTTTTCTTTAATAATAATGGAGAGGTCGTGACTATAATTTTATATATTTTAAAACGAGAAAGCAATGCAAAACAAATAGTTAATGAAATTTGTTTTACATTTTCTTGTATTATTTAAATACCATAGTATGACTACACTAAAATAAAAATCAAAAAAGTTTTATCACGGGTCAAGAATGTCACCTCTAGGTTGTTCATTTATTTGCATCATGATCATTAAATCTTTTATGATTCATACATTTTGTACAAGATTAGAAAATCGATATACAAAAAAGGAATGATATATAATCATAATGTGTTTGTAAATGTATTAGATAAAGCAAACTGTGGAACTGGTTTGATAGAATATTTTTTTTAAATACATTATAATAGTGATAGAATTTTTATTTTTACTGTACAAAACGAAGAATTTGATTTAAAAATTAAACTGTTAAATAAGTTCAAATACATTTTAAGTATTAAAATGTGGTACAATGTTAATTGGAGATCAGGAAATTCATTCTACAGTTATAAATGTAATAAAATGAATGGGAAATATTAATACAAAATTGATCATAATGGAGTTTTTAAACCAATGGTCAAAATTTAAACGAAACAATTTAGGATAAGAAAGGAGATAGTAAAAATGTTTATAGGAGAAAAAATATTTTAATTTCGTATAAAAAGTAAATAGGGAATACAACATTCTTACTTTTTAAATATGCAAAAATTCGACGCCATAGAGTCTGGTCGAGATAATGAGCAGCCTAATCAATTTGAAACATTAAGATAGAATATTAATCGACATATTTATGCTAATTTTGGCAAAGTGTTACACACGGAGTAAAAGGTCGTTCTTTGGCGATGATGACATCTATATTTAAAAACTTTTACAGATAATACCGACTTAAGAATACAAAATTAATCGCTATATGAGCCTTTTCAGAGAGCAATTTGACATGCGAATTGTCGTATGAGCTCTTCATTGTAATACTGGCTATAAATCAGTATTTACATTCGTTTCTTTTAATTTACACTGACCGATAACGGAACGTGAGACGGGTTTCGTCTTACGCCACACAAGCTGCCTTAATTTAAACATTATTGTTCGCACTTTGTTATTTCAGGCAACGAATACTTGGTTTGTAAAATGAAAAAAATGATGAATCAAATTTTTTCATGACGTTTTCCGGTATGTTTATTTTAGGACTCTTCCTTTTTTTTTGCTTTTACTAATTTCTTAACAACGGTTTTGACGATCTCTGTTATAGATGTTTTGTTACAATGTTTTTTAATCTGAAGATATTAAAGTTTTTTATTTGTTTTGTTGTATAAGTGCTGTTTTTGGATGACTTAAAGGTTTGATGAGTTGTTATTATTGGAAACGAGGCAGATGGTTTTGTCTACAGAGGTGACAAAGCAGTTTCTTTGTGAGTTATCAACGAACTCGAATATGTTGTTGTTTTTAAATACCACAATATAATGTACACTTAACGTCAAGCTTAATAAGTCCCTCGTCAGTTTCGACTACAGAAGTCTTTTAAAAATATAAAAAAAACATTTCATGTATGGTATCTTTATTAAAATTGGTATTTTATTCGAATAGAAGACAATCAATAACGTTACTTTAAAGGAAAGTCATACTAAGTTACCTTGATTCGGCCCTTTTGATAGGAAAAGCAATTTATTGATCAGTTTCGCAACTCTTCCGAGTGAAATCAATCAATCGGTTGCCTCAGGTATTATTTTTAATATAACATTTCAAGTAAACAAGTCATACTTTATTACCAAGAACGACTGAAATAAAAACCATTAAATCTTAATAAGGAGAATTGGTAAACTTGAACGTGTTGGAGAATACAAATTAATTAAAATTTATCACAAACAAAAGATATCTACACATGTAAACAAATCCGTATACAAACTTTTCGTGTTAAATAATTTAAATGGGCTGACTTTTTGCAGTCCTTCATATCGAGGCCTGTTGACGTGGAATCATCGGATTTTTTGTTTCTCGTAGGTAACTTTACCGATGGTTATCGCCGAAAATAACCTTTAATTACTGTGTAGTTTAAGCTACCCTGACCTTTCAGAGTTGTTGAGTTTCTTTCTGTGCAATAAGAATCGATCAGACCTGACAACATTTAGAAATTAACTTAAATAAAATATTTAAAACAAAATAAAAAGCCAGTTATATAGTTGTATACTGCTTACTTTTTGATCTTTACTAATTTTCGATATTATTAAAAAGTAGTGGATTTTAGTATTTCTTTAATAAACTAACCTATGGTAACTTACTAATAATCTTTAATAATTCATAAAATTTCTAGTACTGTTGGTACATAAAAAATTGAAAGTATTAATAATTCAATATAGTAGTTAAAGAAAATTGAAAATCTAAAACAACGGTAATTCTAGTAGATACATATATCTTCATCAATCCTGTGCTGTGAGTAATGTGTTATGTCGACAACCAAATGAAACACAGGTTCAATTGTGCGGCGGCGCCCTTTGAACTTCAAAGGCATCTTTATAATGCATTTAACTCGTGAACGATTCCGGGTGACTAATTTTATTTCTTGGTAATATTTTAGCATAACTATATAAGGAAATAAATCATGCATAACATATTGTACAAAATGAAAATGCATATGTTTACTGCGTATAAATAGTGTACTAATTTTGTACTTTTTATAATTCAAATACAAATAAATATAACCAAGTGTGGCGATTAAGATGACGGATGATGGAGTTGTTTGGAGGACGCAAAAGCAGAGCACCGACCCTACGGGAGTAAGATAAAGTAGGGGAGATCATCATCTAAATACAAAAATGGTACCTTCTTCTTCCACCTGAAGGACAAGGTTGCTCTGTAGGGATAGAGGGTCGAAAGAATATGTACTTCTCTACCATACGTCTATCAGTCATATCTGATTCACTCCCTTCTAAAATACACAAACGTACCCATACAATGTAAAATAGCACTTTACGTGGTCGTTTATTGAACAAATAGTTAATGACACACTGTTTATTTACTTTAATGTAATTACTATGTACATTTTAAAGGCAATAAATGCTTAAAGACGCCATATATGTAGTGTTAATACAAATGAAACAAATGTGACAACCATTTCTGGGTCTCGAATACTATATAATTTGTCTGAAATGTAAGTAATTCTATAAGATAATTATTAGGCAATTATAAATCATATTGATAATATAAAAATTTAAAGTACAAAAAGTTTTAATTGATGATAAATTAAAAGTCAAGGCTGACACAAGCTGCGCAGTCTTCGATGTAACAAAACCCCTCGTGTAACTCACAAGCAAGACAAATTGTTACAAGCTTACTTACATATTTTTTACATACAAAAAAATCTTAGTTTAGTCACATTATAATAAATGGTGTATTGTTGATTACTTTGTTGTAAATGTTTAAATACATATATTTTATTCAATACTTGTTGAGAATTTTAGATTAATCAGTTGCTTATAGTTTTTCTTATTGTATCAACGTTAAACTACTTCCAATATATTATTTAAATAAATAAAAATTG
>DVQG01000695.1:0-13249 GCA_018231605.1 Papilio ambrax
CACTGCAACAAACATTGAAATTAGAACAATTTTATAATGAATATTGTTTCATCATCATGATCGCACTTTGTATATCATTGAATAGAGGTTAGCTTCAAAGATTGCAGTAAAAATCACGCTCCCTTAATTCATCAATAAACTGTTATTTATAGTATTCACAACTATAGTCATACTGAATATCATTGAAGGGTATTTTCTAGCGCAAGCATGAGAAAATTACTCTAATTGAAAAATACCCTTAACTAAAGAACTCTTGGTACATAGACATTTGTACTTACTGATGTTCTGTCAATAGAATCCAGACTTGATACCATTGACGATCTCTCCAAGCTTAACACCATGTTGAAATCTCGGAATGATGCTCCGGGCTCCAATGTTGTTGATGGCGAGTCTTGTGGGGTAGCCGCTGTGTGTGTTATCATAGGTACTACGGTTGTATTCTCTGTTGTTGCTGTGTTGTTCGCTAACATTTTTGATTCCTAAAGGTAAAGTATTTTCGTGAAATTTACATTTAGATCAATATATGAGCGAAGATTCGTTCGCAAAAACCGAGGACTCGTTTTGATTTCACTTTTTGCATGTTGCCTCTTTGTAGTTCGTTCTCCTCTCACACCTTTTTACAAATGTGCATTAGTTTACAAAATAAGCTTTATTATAATTATTACATTTCGTAAAATGTCCCTATTACACGCATCATAATCCCCTCTGATTTTGCAAACGAATCTTCATTCATTACCAGTTTTAATTACTAAAAGAACAAGAAAGCATCGAGTGACTTTAATTAAAAGTGATGTAATAAAAGATTTACCTTCTGTAAGTTGCATTTATTGGACTGTGCGCAATCTTTGCACAGCGTAGGATGGTGTGTTGAGGATCTGGTTTTTCGTTTCGACTTCATTGCCTTCTCTTTGTGACCATTCACATCATCTTTCGCCTTTCTGACGTCATCAGCGGAACGCCAAAAGTTTTTTATTTCGTTCTTAAAAATAAATGTATCAGTTAACATTGGAAGGTTAAATTATAAAAACTACACGTAAATAATTTTAACGTAACATGGAAAATAAGTGAAATTAACTATTTTTGTTACTACGTTTTCACCTGGGAAAAACTGTCGCTAGAATGGGAGCCTGAATTAGAATCGTCATATTGTATTTCGTTGTGGTCTGAAAAACATTCACCAGACAATTTTGACTTCGCTAATTCTCGTTGCTCACGCTCCCTTCTTTCGTTGCGCTAAAAGGTTTACAATTGTTATTGTTAATTTTTTTTAAAAGTCGAATTTATATGTACTTTATTTAAATAATCAATTACATGTGTTTATTTTTGCTATTTTTTTTCTGAATTTACCTATAATTAAACAAGTTAAACATGTCATTTACTATGTTTTAGTTGAAATATATTTCAATTTATTATTGCATTGCTATAAAAGTATTTTTTTAAATTAAATAATTTTTGGCACAAAAATTCTTAAGCTCTGTTTAGTTTTACTTACTTCGGAACTAAAACCTTCGACTAAAATGGCTACAAGTAAGTTAAATAGAACATAATTCCCAAAGGTCATTAAAGCTACAAAATACAACGCCGCCCAGTGACTTGTCTTTTCCATGCCGTTGAATAATACAACATTCCAATCTTCTTGCGTCAGGACCTGAGAAACCATTTCATATGTAAGCATTTCATCTCTCCCATACACTACACTACCACAACATTCATTTTAAAAAGTTTATCTCTTTCTTAATTTATCAAAATAAGCAGGGTGTGCTATCATATCTTCGTGTTTATAATCTGTGCTGTGTTGTTCTTTGAAATGGTATTAAGTTTTTACTGTCTTAAAGAAAGAAAAAAAAATCGTGATTAGAACAATGTTAGTGTTAGTAAGTGTTGTGTAAATGGTATAGTGTAAGGAAAACATACACCGTAATGAAAAAAGAACACAGACGGCGACTTGGAGTACACAAGCAAAAGGGTCCAGCACTATTCTACAACTACTCACTAAACAGGCAAGATGCACAAACTACAGGACGCTCGATTCGTAATACAAAAATAAATATACTTCGGGCCGATGTTTCTCGACAGTTACTAGTATTTACAAACGTTATCAATACCTCAAACTTTACAATTATTACAATTAATATACTTAAAGTAGATAATACTTCACTAACACGAGAAACACGCAGTCATCTAGAAGCACAATCGAAAGGGATTGCAAATTAACCGACTCTTGATACCTCGTCTAACATTTATGTTGCAACTCACCTGAAACACGGTGACAGTCGCCCACAGGATGTTATTAAAGTGTTTTCTGTCGCACTCACACTTGGGATGGTGCGAAATGATCTCGGGGCAAGTGCAATCGCGCTCGGTGCCATTGTCTTCGATGTACTTGCAAAACTTACCACCGAATAGATACATGCCGAGTATACTGCACGGCGCGGGTCCGATGAAATAATGAAAACAAAACAAACTGCTATGCGCATACGTCGCGACCGATATGACCACACCATGTTCGTTACGTACTCGACGTTAACACTGCGGTAGGGATCCATCCCATGTATCACTACACTAAATATGACTAATGGAACGCGGTCAAAAATGAACAGTTTAGTGAAATAATGTGATATCAAACAATTAGTCATTCAAAATATAAAACTTGAAGTATGATATGAGTGCTTCAAACTGTGAAGCATTCGCAGAGAAAAAGTGCGTGAATTCTCAAACCGTAAAACTAGACGACTCATAAATTGTTAACTTGTTTTTTTGTTTGTGAAATCTAACATTTAAAAGCTAAATTAGTCAAGCAGTGTTATCGCCGCCGGTACGCTACCACCAACGGATTTGTTAATTATGTATATTATTTAAATTATTTTATAGTTTTTTATAATTACTTTGTTATTTAATGCAATTTCCCAATTAAATAAAAACAATCATAGTTTAAAATTTTATTATATCATAATAGTGAAATGCAAGAAATCATTTTAGAAGAGAAAAAAGTAGGCAAAAGAAAAGTGCAAAAAAATAATTGAAAACTTCCATTCAGTTCGTACCAGAAATTTTATTAAGATCATTGTCATTTCCAAAAATATATACATGTACCTTGTTGATTGTGCGATATTTGCAATTAGTTACACAGATATAGAGAAATGAAAGGAAGAAATAGACCGGTAAAAGATTGACAAACATCTGAATTTAGATAAAGAGAAAAAAAACTTAGATATGTTAAAAATAAAAAGTTATGCAGGACTTCAAAAAATGAAGGGAACTTTAGTTGAGAAGTAAAGTTACATAAATTATTTCAATTATATTCAAAAGGACACTTCACTTTTTGTTATAAATAAATAAAATAGATTCTATAATAGAAGCAACATGCAAAGAGTGAAAATTGTTTAACCGAGTATAGCTGTAATAGTGGGATTTAAAGGATCGAAGATAAGGGATTAACTCCGCGAATCAGCTCTTATCGACCTCAAGCTAACCTACAATTCAACCAAGCTCGCTTACTTAACAATGTGCTTTTGTCAACTTCTGATGGGAGTATTTTACGGCACAACATACAGTGATTGTAACACTAGATGATTCTGGAGCGATTTGTTACAAATGGATCTAGATTTTTTTACTACACGGGTTCTAGGGTAGCTGTTATGCGACTGAACGCCTGTTTGACAAAGTACAATGCTGCAAGGTGTTGCCCTTATCAAAGTTGTACAAGTAAAAAATCTATATATATCTTGCAGCAAAGTGAAATGTCGTTTGTGTACTCGCGTGGTTAGTCAATTAGCCGCCGTACAGACAATCGCCTATTACAAGGGATGTCGATTTGTTTGAGTGTTGACTGCGGACGGACGCAAAGGTAAAAGCGTTAAGTAATATGTAGCAAGTTCAGTCTGTTTTTTGGGTTGTCTGTTAGGTTTTTTATATTTAAAATATTGAATACCTGAAACACCGTGACAAATGCCCACAAGAGCGTATCAAAGTTTTTTCTGTCGCACTCTTGGTCACCCTCTTCGTCTTTCTCGCAGAATTTGCACCCGAAGAGGTTCATACCGAGGATGCTGAACGTTATCACGCAATATACGATTAGATAATACGTTTTCTAAACACCTCTCCAAATGTATTACAAGGGACGAAATAAATAATTGTACATAAATGCCAAAAGTGTAAGGTCTAAAATGGAAAGTGAAAATGTGCAGGTAGAAATAAACAGAGGTGAAGAAGAAGCACAAAAGCGTGGTACTAGATAACCAAAAGTTGATAAGAGAAGAGAAAAAATTGTAAATAGTGTGGATAGTGGTAGTGTGTAGTGGGTAAAATGTCACAGAAAGAAATGATCGGTACGTTAGGAAAGATAGAAATGAAAACAGGGTAAATCACTCACAGTTAAACAGTGCACGGATTAGGAGTACAAGAGTGATAGTTAATAAGAAACTATTAGATTTAACAAATTCGAAGAGTTGAATCTAATCTTCTTTTCTATAGGAAAATAAAAGGTCAATTGAGCAATTACTTAAGAATTGCTAAACAATATAAATTACTACACGACAGCTACAATTGAAGATTGAATTAAGATTTCACTGCAATAGAGTAAGAAAGTAAAAGCAATGATTTGAGATAAAAATATTTCTATAAGTTGACTTGCACATTACGGTAAATATCCTGCCGAAATTATTAATCCTCTCAAATTTCTGTACGAAAACCCTTTACATTTTTTGTACGATTTTAAAACTGTGAACTCAATTAATTACAATAGTCGTCAGAAAAAATAAAAAAGAAGAAAAGTAGGAAAGTTCTTAGAAGACTCGTCAGAAAATTAAAATAAAATCAGAAATTGTTAAATGAACCCTGTTATTTATTTTTTTTATTATCATGCATTTTAGAGGTAGCTTTAAGTCAAATTTATATTCCTTAAATGGCTCATTTAGATAATTGAAATTTTTACATTGGTCGGTCTAAATTCAATAAATATACATTTGTCAATATTCCAAGAAAATTAAAAAAATAAATCAAACAATTACCTGAATATAAATATGAAAAGAACAAGTAAGGAGAAAAAGACCGCAACGTTGTCCATTGTCCTCAACATGACAAACAGCTGACGTCGAAGGTTCGGCATGAATCTTACAAGTTTAAGAATACGCAATAGTCTAAAAGTACGCAGTACCGATAAACCAGAACTCCCCGCCATGTCTTTGTCGTTTCCGAAACTATGTGCTAGTTCGAATGCACTGAGAAGGCAAAATAATCAAGATTAATTCCCTTACCTCAATTTCAATTAACACATTTTACAGCTTCAAAAGCTTACCTTAATATTACAATAACACCATCAAATACATTAAATCCATTAGAAATGTATTTAAATGGTCCTTCGGATATAATTTTTAGTACCATCTCAATAGCAAATATAGCAGAGAATACGACATTGCTAATTTCAACAATCACAGTCAGTTCCTCTGGTTGATTATGATACTCTATGCCCATCGACAGTGTGTTGATGAGAATGGCCAAAAGGATACCTAAAATAACGTGCGAGTTTATCTATATGCTCAAAATTTCAAAACAAAACATAATTTTTAAATAAGAAACCTTGTTGAAAGTATTTATGGTTGACGACAGTTTTAATATGTTTCCTCAATAACAATAGAAATTTTGATATTCTTTTCCAGAATCTTGAACAGATATTGCAGACGCGACTTTTTCTCGTTTCTTTCGCCGCCGCTTCCGCTGCTATTAAATCCGCACAACACGAAAAATCTTCTATTTCGACAATCTGGAAAGAATATTTCATGATTCTCTTCACTGGTTTAGATACAATTAGTAAATTTGATTATCTTCTTACTTTGGTGTCTGGCTTTTCATCACCGGCTCTTTTGCTTATACCCTTTGTTAGTTCTTCGAAGAATGAGTCTAATGCGACTTGGCCAGTAGGTAGTGCTGCTGAGAGTGCCCCTGATAGTGCCAGCAGTTCTTGGCATGACATAGTTCCACCTGCGGCTGCACGATCGTCCGCTGTATCACTTGCGGGCATGTCGAACTCTACGTTGTCAAATTAAATTTCACTACAATGCGTGCTGCTAATGGGATTTGCATTAAAAATTCAACCCAGAAAGTATTCCATCAACCTAGTTCATGTCAATGAACCCATATGAACTACTGAACTGACACTTCCCAGGTTTTTAAACAAAAAATATTTACATGTTACACGTTGTTTAAAAAAGTATACAAAGCATAGGACTTGACTAGTAATTTCTGAAAAAAGTAATCAAAAATTAAGTCCTAGACTTAATTCTTGAACTAGATTTACATTTTTTTGAAGGGATAAGAGACATGCCCGGCTAATAGTTCGTCTAGATCTAACACATCTCTAGACTCACCGCTTTGACTCTTAAGCCAGTCTCGTTGGCACAATGAATCTATAAATATTTTGTTATTATTTAATGGTTAACGATATATTTTATTACTAATTTATACTTACGGATGCTATACCATTTCTTTTTAATACATTTAAAGTACTATCAGATGTAGATCTCCAGAAGTTTTTAATTCAAAAAGTTTAGTACTATCTGGATATTACTACAGTCTTGTTAAATTAATTATAACACTTTACCAATATACTTTAACATTTATTATTCTTCATAGATATTTACTATTCAAATCTTAAATCTAGTAATACCTGTTTGCGTCATTTTCTCGGAAGAGCACACGTTGTGTGGATGCGCTATAGGCGTGGTGGGCGTGTGTAACAACACCGTATCGCTGAACATAACCGATGAACGTCGTCTTGCCAGCGACGGTGGCGAGAGAAGCGATAAGTTTGAAGCGTTCTAAAAATATTAGAACAAAAATGTTACAGTAATGTAAGTAAGGCAAATGCAGATGGGTTTACGGTAGGCGTTAACAATATAAAATGTTTAGGTATTGAGCAGACAATTTTATTTATAAGGATGAGTTTGTTTAAATAATAAAATTACACAAATTGTCTAACTTTCTAATCCAGAGTTTAGTCTGAATTTAAATAAATTATCTTCAACTTGAACTTAGTTTTATTTCTTTCATGCTTTTCTAACAAAATTCGAACATTTGTGAAAACAGGATTTTCAAAGAAAAACATGAAAGTGAATATGTTTTACGTAATGAAATTACCTCGAGATCTGCGGCGGAGAGCGAAGGCACACGCAACAGGCTGGGTCGGCTCAACGGCTCCTCCCCCTCCTCCGGCCCTACCACCGCCCCCGCCTTACCCCCATTCCCCTAGAACACCGATAACCTGCCTTATAATTGCCCTCTTGTACACAGTTGAGGAAACGCATTTCATTATAATTACCCTTTTGTTCACAGTTGGGCAAATTTATTTCATTATAATTACCTTCTTGTACAAATTAGAAAATATGTAAAGTGAAACAAACAAGTCAAAATGATTGTTATCATTCTAATGTAATTACTGACATTGTTGATAACATATAAAGCTAGACTATATAACACCAATTCAATTCCATTACCGAATTGATCTATGAAGCTAAGCTAGACTGTAAATTTATATTGTAAGGGCCTGTCCCACCAAATTGTAAATTGTCTAACAACAATCCAACGTGTAAAAAATGTGATGGAAACATCGGATTTCGGTACCTTATCTCACAGTCACGTCATTTTTAAGCTATGTGAGGCTCTCAGCTAGTATTGGACAGGCCCTTAATGTCATGTTTACATTATACCTGTGGATGTGCTCTAGGACAGCAAGGGTGATGTTGTTTAGGCTTGTTAGCTGGTAGCTGAAGAGTTTCTCGGCTTTGTCGCCACCGTATCTGAGCTTTTTGGTATCGGTAGACTCTGAAAGTAAACAAATTGGCTGCTAATCTTGATTCACATGTGAATATAACAAGAATACAAATGGCAGTCGATTAAGAAACAGTTCGACTTGCATGTGATTTAATGAACGAACGAAAAAAATTGAGTATCAGCTCAGACAAAATAGTACTAAAATGAATACCTGATTTTTTTCGCCATACGTCTTTTAAATCTTCTCCATAAATGCGCAACGTATTTAACGATTTCTGCATAACATGTTGCAGGTTCACTATTATTTGTTGACGAAGCCAATGTAGATGACGATGTAAAACGAGCTCTCTCAGCCCTCATCCTTTCCATTTCACGTTTTTTAGTTTCACTAAACTGTGTTGCTATGACGACAAGGCAAAGGTTGATCATGAAGAATGAACCGATCTGGAAAAAGAAATCTTAATTGCAGTTGATAATATCTATTTTAAATGACTTAACTATTGTTGATAAATTAACATTACCACAATTAATAGGACAAAGTAAATCCAATCCCAAAAGCTGTGAGCATCTTGAACATAGTACATAATATCTGTCCATCCTTCTAACGATATTACCTGAAAAAGAAATTCTATTAAATATAAATCAAAGGAATAAAAGGCACATATTAAATAAAAAAATTCAAAAGAATTACCAAGAAAATTGCGACCCACGCTAAACCAATGTTGTCGAAGGAAATCGTGCCTTGAAATGGATTAGATCCCCTTTCTGTACAATTCGTGTAGTATTGATTCCAGTCAACACAAGACGCGTTCGTTGGTCTATTGTATGAGAAAGGCTTTGCCGTCTCATTGCAGACGAGAGGACCGTAACGATACGGTGGGAAGTTGCCGCATTGATGCATACCGCTGTCCTCCGGAGTCGTGCAAATGTAATCCAATTCTTTGGAGAACTCGTAGTGAAACGATATGCTGTGTACAATATTGTTTGTCTTAGATAATTTTATTCAAATACTCTTTTGAATTTAAAGGTAGCCTGATTTATTTAAAACAAATTTATAACTGGAAATATAGATTTCCAGTCCGTGTAGATTCAATCATTAATGTAGGTTATTGTAGATTGTTTAGTGGATTAGTAAAATTGTTTCTGATTATGTTTATGGAAAACGTTATGAAATGAATTATGTATTGATACTGATCAGGCCACAATTAAATTTATTATATTCTACAAAGCCGGACGTTAAGCTTTAATGGATATAATTATTTTAGGGGATAAACATGCAACCACTGAAGTACATGCAATGGTAAGTCATGCAAATAAAAGTGTAAAAATTTAATTTTCGTGTGACAGCTAACAATTATAGAAAAAAATATAGAATAAGTAAGTGAACACGGTAGATTGAAAGAGATCGTCAAAATATTAAACATGGAAGATGAAATGAAAACGGTAGACTAAATAGGAGATCTGATATTGCTTGAACACATTTCTCAGATTGTTAGAATTATTGTATTTGTTAAAATTTGGAAATTGAAATGATTTACTCTATAGGAACTAATTGATATCGTCTGAATTCTATCGTAAATATGTATTGTGAAAGATGCTAGGAATTATCATTAAAAATCCCATACAAACTTTACTAGCTGTAAGACTTAACTAATTTGTGTGTCGAGTTTAGGGGAACAGTATTTTCTATCGAAAAAAAAAAAGACACAGACTAAAATATACACAGATATCGTATAATTACGAGTGGTTACGGTTTTAATTTGTGTGTCAAAACAATATAAGTAAAATATAAGTATGTGTAAAGGTTGATAGATCTAACCAAATGCTTTGAGTATTTTTGAACAAATTGGCAGTTCTAAAACCACGTGATTGTGGTTGATACAAAAAGAAAATCGTTTTGAATCTATGTCACTGTAGAGTTTTTCTGTAATGAAATTTTGTATTAATAAATATTGTCATCCTTTTTATTTTCTACTAGCAGTTGTCCGCAACATTGAGATGAAAAAGTAACCTATAATATGCCCGTCTATGTCAGCTACCCTTCAATGAAACTCCGGTCGTAATCGACCCAGCCGTTTCGGACCATACGCAGCTTGTGGACAGACAGACAAAAATTTTTTTAATGCGATTTTCGTTATCAGCAAAGTAAATCTGAAATTTTGCTTTTGATATTACAGTATAGAAGATAGATTAGAAAACAGGGACTACAATAATTATGACAAATATCACGACAGTAGAATTCTACAGTTAAACTGCCAATTCGTATAAAATAAGCAGATATAGCACATCTGGACGGCAGATGTGTGAAGGTACACGTGACAACAAATCTTATATCAATATCTTAACAGAAACACTTAGATTCCCATATCCTTACGAGTTTACTCTGACGCGCACCCTGTACCATTCTGACAGGTCTCTGTAACATAAATTGACGATGTGGTGATGGATGTTATGATCCTAAGTCACTACGAAAACGATTGAATACTTCCTTAAAAATTAAACTGTCAAATTGTGGTGACCATAGTGGCCAGATACTTTTATTCTTTTTGTACTTTACTGTTGCAATTTGGATATGAAAACTGATATATCTATTCTACTAAATAATTTTCACTACTTTGATTAAATCACAATATTAAAAAAAATCAGAAATAGCAAACATTCGTATTTCTGGTTGTTCGCTTTGTCATTTCGCAATGTCAACTTTGTTTTTCTTTGTGTGTGTCTGTCTGCTCATATGTAATTGACAGTATGCAATATTTAAGTGTGTTTGTTAATAAAGTATGTGAACAGTTGAAAAACCAACATGCGTATGTTAGTAACAATAAATAAATAATGTAGCGATAAATGATGCGGAGCAGCCGTGGATGTGCTCTTTCAAAGTATAAGCGTTAAATATTGCATGCAGTCAACTTTAGCAATGGAACGTGCTACTAATACGAGCTCTCGAATTAATGATACAATGGAATGAATCATTACAATTCTCAATTATCGTTGAACTCGCAATCATTATTAACATTATCATTAATTTACTATTCTTTGCCAAATAATGATTAAAATACACTTACTTTGGTCGTAGAACATTTGGAGGTAATACCAGTTCGCAGCGTTGTCTCAATATTCCTGCCCAAAGTTGGACGCCGACAATTCCGAATATGAAGAACACGAAGAAACATAGAAGTAAAACATTCCCGAGCATAGGTAATGTGTCCAACAGTAACATCACCAGTATTCTCATACCTGTCAACATAAAGTACATATTTGTTTTTAATTCGCCTTACAACTAAAAATCTTTGTATCAGACTTTCTTTAAGCTTGAAGTGATGTCATAATAAAATCACAATGTTGTTCTACATTTTAGTTTTTTAGTTTAGACTTGTAGACTTGTAGCGTTTGACTATCTATTTTGGTTACTAAATTTTGTAAAATGTTTCGCTTCTTTCTCGAACGATTTTAAAAATTATTCCGATTTAGTGTGAGTTTAAATAGGTATTTTCTAAATTATTTTGGCACACACACATTTTTGATTAGCGTAGCGGGTCGTGAAAATACACAGAAAAAGATAATAATTGCATGAGGTCAAATTACAACAGATTTACGCGCAACCACAGAGCGTGGCGCAATTTAATTTGGGGAGGTTGCATTTTCAGTGTTATTTACGTAGCCCTGTCGTGATTTTCACGTTTTCAGCGCGGCTGTCTTTTGTTACGATGCTCGAATTAATCCAGCTGGAAGGAACACGTGATTTGTTAACGATTGACTTTTTGTGGTTTAAATCGTTGAAAGGAATGTTTTTGATGTGTAATTCTTTTTGTTTATAATCAAAATAATTTGTGTTACAAATAAAACACAATGTGTATTGTATTGTATGATATTTAAACTGACTTTTGCAATATGCTGTACTATTAGTCGAAGCAGTTTGCAGGATTTATTAACATCGCCCTGATAGCATTGCTAACATTACCATAGATTTCATCAACAAATACAAACTTATGCAAACAAATACCATCATCGTTGTGTAAATGTTCACCACAAACCGTATGAAAAGCCGCATGTTAAATTATAGTAGTACGTAACAAATCGTACGATGTATCGCTCCGTTAACGTATTTCAATTTGGTAGGGATTTCAAGCTCGGTTGAGTTAAAATTCAAACTCTCAAATCAATTTTGTCGTACTACCGTCTGAGGGTAGGAGAGTGTTTGTCAGAGGCCGCGGCGTACTTGTTGCGCCGATCGATCTCGCCCCCGCCCGCTTTCAATCCACGCTCCGGGTTCATTTCTAAAAGTGCCCCGGCTATATGAGCTATTTCAACGGAAAATTCTCTTTATAATATGTTCATTGGACGAACGGAACGGCTTACGTTATAATGTAGAATTGCTGTAGTTAGATTTGTTTGAACTCAATTTTTAAGTTTTAGTTATACATTAGTCTTTATTACATTAATTGAAACAACCTAAATATGTGACTTTTACGTATTACAGTGTAGTTTGCTTCACTTACATTTCTTTTGATATCAAACTTACTTGGTATCCGATTGATTGCCCTCAGTGGCCGCAGCACTCGAATTGTTCTTATGGCAGAGAAATTTATATTCTCCACATTCAAAGTGTATTCCACAGCCCTGGACACCAACATATTAATTTCCAATGCAATCACAAAAAAAACTATATTAAAAAGTTAGAATTTTAGTAAGATGATAACTTACCCCGCCATGACGATGAAGAAATCGAGCCGGTTCCAGGAATCGGCTAAGTATGTACCATGACCGTATACCCCCATCGCGACCATTTTAATTGTCATTTCCAGTGTGAAGAAAGCAAATATTATATCGTCGAAGACCTGGAATACACTTATAAAGTGAACATATCATAGTGTAGCGGAAATCTGAGAAAGATCAAAACATTACAGATCAAACATTTGAAATATTTAAGAAAACGCTGATCTATAAAGAATATGTAAACAAATTATTCTTAAAATATAAAGCTTTGAGTGTGAAACAGGACGGATCGCGATGAAAGCAAAATTAACAATCGCCATGGAGATGGACCCGTCATCGGATACAAAACTAGTCGGTTCTGTCACCGAACGATCATACGTGAGAAGTCGTCCTTAATTAATTTTGACAATGTCTCATGAAAGTTTAAACAATTTAGTTCTAAAGAGTTCTCATTGTCTTGAGAGGACTGAAGTCGAGGGTAATCTAATCGAGATTCGTGGATCGCTAACAAACAAATTAACTTAAAACATGAGAAGTAAACTTACCTGTAGTATTTTGCATCTGTTGGTGATGCACTGGTCGTCGACGCATGGCTGGTACATGCCTAGCGTGACGCAGTTGAGCAGGATAACCAGCATTGATATTCGTTCGAACCATGTGTTATAAGAATCAAGGAATGTTACAAGACTAGTGCTGGGTTGCAGAAGTTTCCATTTTATTTTATCATTACCTAGTGATTAATTAGTATTAGTAGTAGTAAAGGATA
>DVQG01000696.1:0-13245 GCA_018231605.1 Papilio ambrax
TTTGTTACTTACTAGTATTATACGTAATGTATTAACTCCATTTTTGTCACAAAATTCAATACATGTCATTATGAACATGAATATCATAATTTCGTTAAAAAACTGCCACTGTTATGAAGAGAAGAGTAGACAAAACATTTGGTATTCACGAGTCAAGGATTTACTTTTGTACTTTTTAAGCGCAATCATCACGCAGCAAACAGCCCGCAACATTATTGTTTTAATCTGTCTGCCGCACGAGCAACATGTTCCATGATCCTCCGACAAAATAAGCATCCTTAAATCCGCGCGAGCAAAGCCGCGGACAATACGTACTAATTAACAAAAACTTGAATTGTTTCACAGCGCACGTATAATAATAGAGGAGCGAGTTCGCAGTCTAGTGCATCTTGTAATAAGCATGATTCACAAATGCAAATGGCTCGGACTAGACATAATTTTCATGGTAATGTACCCGCGTGGTCGTTTCATTGACGCGACAATACGGAAACTCTAGTTCTCTAACCTTAATGAAGTTTCTGTTGACTCATTCCGTTTAGATACGTAATTAATTGTATCTTGTATGATATGTATATCAATGTTATAACTTCTGGTATTGCATTTCAAAACCTTTTTGTACCTAATTTATTGTTTTAAGGACTAAGTTTTAATGTTTTACCGATTTCCGATAGTATCGTTCCATATTACTACCTAAATAGTTCAACAATGTCTTGGTTGACGGCGTCATAGACTAATTCTCTGAACATATTCGTGACAAAACATTTTCGTAATCAAAAATACATTGTATGACGTACTCGTAATTTCAACGCTTAGTGAACCCAATAAGTTATATTATAATCGTTTACGTTATTCTTTTAGATGACGTAAATGTTAAAAAAATGGGTAAAATCATGGCGCCAAAAGTGTACGCAATTTATTAGCCATTTCGTTAGTAGCAGACAAAAGAAGGGTATCTGACGCCCTATCGGCTTCATATTTATTGTAGGGGATCTTGTCTAGATTACCGCGCCCGTGCCACTTCTTAGCGAGGCAATAACCGCCTTGGAAATCGTTAACGCTTTGGATGACTCGCGTTTTATATTGAAAAGAAACTAACAAATATCCTTAGAGTTATAAATTGTTTTTGTTACCACAGAATTTATTATTATTCACTTATTGTTACTTGTAATATCTTTGATTCTATTAAGATATTAGTAGTATTTTTATTGAGACTAACTTCTTGAATCATAGACTAAATGCTTCATTAATGTTCGCCGTTCTATTGGCAACATTTATTTAAAATTGAATGCGTAGTTACTTTGAGGTTACCCTCATTCGTTGTGTAAGCAAAGTTGCTTTTATATTAAGTTGAAGGTGGATAAAAAAGAAAAGTAATCAAAAACAAGTTCTCCATTCTATATCAAAGTGGTAGTTCAATGATAATAATTGCTAAAACGAGGGAATGTGTATGGGTTAGCGGGGTGGGCGGGGCGGGAGGCGCGGGGGAGGGGAGGTCGCGTGCCTGATGTATGCGCCGCCGCCACGCCGCCAGCCCCGCCGGCGCCGCTCCGTCGCCGCCGCGCCGTGCCACAATGTAGATATCGTGCACTTGCCGCCGCGGCCCTCTTTCCCAAAACAACCTTTCCTCCCACAAAATTCAATAATTTACCCATTCTTTGATGATATCAAGACCGCGAATCGTTTCCTTGCTTCTAACTACAGTTTAGAATGTGGATCTAAATTCCGAATATCTATGTTTTTAAAAGCTAATATTTTTATAATTTCCACTGACGGTTAAACTGGAGATTAGTTAAACGCGATAGTTACCGCGCCACATTGTTTTCTTGTATTTAAACCTTTTAAGTAATATGTATTATTTTTGTCGTTTTAACTATAGCCTTAATTTTTTACTTTGATTTATCATTGTTCAGTCAAGATTCCTAATATCGGCTTGATGCTATCTGGTATTGTGGGCTCGGTATAAACAGACGCACGCCATAACATTTTTCAAATCTACCTCACTAGTTGACCGTTCTCTTTGATTGATGGTTCGCGTAATGACGCGGGAAACTATTTCCTTCACATTTCCTCCACTCAATAAAACATCGAATATGCTTATTTATGTGTCCGTGTCACTTTATTTCGGGCTTTGTCAATGCGGCCCGTAGTGCCGACTACACTACAAGGACCGTCATTTGTCAAGATTACCGCAGTTTGGGGATTGAGATACGAAAAGCGGTTATTGTTTTGAATATTTCCCTCTTTTTATGCGGATCGTGCGTTTTGTGGCCGCGTGTTCTCTATCGCTATTTGTCATACCTTATTTGACGTCAATTGTGAACTTGCTTTGATTCGATATTACCGTTTTGGTTTTTGTCTCGCTTAATACACTCGCGCTAATAATAAACCTTCTACACATTTTTTAAATTATCCTATCGTAAAATACTTTGGGGTTCGAGTTAGTTAGATTTTTAGTATCATAAATTATCTAACTTGCTAAAAAAACAATTGCCTTCTCAACGATATTTTACGTTCTATAATTAAATGATAAATAATAATTTCGATTTATAATTAAACTTGAATCTGTGATTTGAATTTAACTGTGTGACATACCTATTTACAAGACGAAAGGACGATTAACACAAACATCGTCGGCTACGGTTTAGCGCGCAGTGGCAATTACGGTATTTCATCCTCAATAAAAGTGCACTAGCGCCGGAGAAAGCTCCCGACGCCTATAAAGCTAATATGGATGTATAAAGATTTAAATGATGGGCAGGGCGAGGACGCGATCAACCCGTCCGCGCCCGCTCGCACTGCAGACCCGCCCTCATGCCACTCTCGCGCCATCTTGTCAGTTAGCCAATTGCTTTGAAAGCGATACATTGTATTAATATATGAAGACCTCGTTTTAGTGATGAACATGTCTCTTATTTATATCTCATTCAAGACTAAATAGAACCAAATGATAAATAAATGCAGATAAACACTACCGTAATAGCCTGATACTAGGTTAGCTTGTTTTGCACATGGACTATATACTTTGCTTGTTTGGAACTACGCTATGATTAAAGCACTAAAGATTTATCAAACAGTTACAACGGCATTTTACTTTAATAATTTTCGAGTTTCCGTACACAAATGCTTTTAGTTTTCAATATGGACCCACATAATGTGAAAAGCAATAGTCGTATAGCGTGAGAGAGTAAACATTTGGCGCTATTAATCTGGAAACACTATGCTATATAGAGGTGCTAGCGGAGGCACATTTATTTTATGTGCCGGCAATGTTACATACGCCATAAAAGTCGTTAGGACGGCGTAACGTCTCGCCGGCGTCTTGCCCGCTTTAATTATAGCTATCGGCGCCGCGCCCCGCTCCGCTCGCGTTAACACGATGCAATAACATCGCGACAACAGTGGCCGCTCCCCGCTCGCAGTGCCACCCCGCCCAGCTGTGCTCATTCACTCCGCCGCTGACCTCGCACTGACCAGGCGTTCCCTGCAAAATGTTGCGCCATTACTGAAACCGACTTGTTTTACCCAACTATAAATATCAACAAAATGCAGATTTTTATTTTCTATGACATAAACGTGGAATTTATTAGTTTTTTAACTTGTAAGGAATTCCAAGAAAACATGCAAATGCTAAACTGTACTCACACTACACGTTTGGGTAATGTGCTGCTTATTTATTTCTCTTGTATCTTTAATTCAATTTATGCTAGAAATAAAGTTGGTTAATTAGTCGGAAACCATAAGTTTAAAATTGAAGTCTGGCAACCGGGGAGTAGCAAAGCGAACTTTTGTCTTCCGTCGTAAATCACCGTAGTTAATAACTCTGCTGTGTTAAGAAAATTGATTAATGTGAACATGTTGGTAAGTTTTCAAGATTTAGTGTAGTGAGTACGGCGCGGTATAGCGATGCCACCGTTGCTCACACTTTGATACTTGTAGTGCTTTTATTAAACTTGTTTATTGCGTGACTTACGCTACTCTAAATGAATTTAGTCGCAGTAATACTACAAGAAAGTAGACAGTGAAGTGAAGGACGTTATTTCTAGACAGGTCTTTACTGCAATGTGACAATTATAAAAGAATTATATTTTTTGTCGTTATAACATAATAAGATCTAGTAGGGAATAAGTCTAATTTTGTTGGTGATATGTGAGAGTCGACAGCGAGTGCTGACGGCACCTAAGGGTCGGCGAGGCGCGGTGCGGGGCGCAGATGGAAATTTATCACGCCCGCCGGAGTCGAGACTACAAGTTCGCGCATTAAACGAGTCCGGGACATTAGCCGCCTGCAAGATGCCGCCCGAGATCATAATTAAGTGCCGCCCAATTTATCGGTCCGACCCGCACCCCAAAACTCCCCTTAAACTTCTCTTATCGTACCGACTAAAGGCTCTTTATTTTGTAGTTAGCTGTGCTATACACCGTTATCGTCTTATATTTTTCGTCGTATTGCTCCTAGTTTCTAGGTCAAATTTTAAATGGAGACAGACATTTAATTTATATTCCTCGAAACAGCTTTTTTATTTAAAGCTCAAGTATTAGCTCATGTATGGCGCGTATTTACTATTGTATTGATTACTGATGGTAGTGAAGGAATCGTAGTTTAACATCTATAGCAGTGTATTCTGTTATTTAAGATACAAAAGCGAAGAACCGTTACCGTTCTAGAAACCTTTGTCATCGCGCTACTTTTGTTTGAATATATGTGTTTCTAACTGACCAGACTTGAAAATTGAAGTCTTTCTATATCTACGGCAGATCGAGGGAGTGAACCATTCGAGCTAGTGACAGTCTGTGAGACGGAAAGAGGTGTTACTACGCGGCGCTCCGTCAAACTGCTTACACTAATTACTGCATCGGGCAGACTAAACCAGTTAGCGCTGGCGGCCTGGCCCAGCTCGCTATGCCGTAAGCTCTACCACTTCGGTCTAATGACGCTTATTTCGCCACTCGCTCCAGCGACATTCATGTGACCTCTTAAAGATACGGACAAATTGATTTAGCTTTTAATCTGGTGGCGCATTAAATCCCAACTCAATTTAATAAAGTGAGCAAGTCACTATAACTTGATCTGTCACTTTACTTTATAATTTTCTATTTGTTTAAGAATGTCTTAAAATAATGATTACCTTATCAATTCTCGATTTATATTATCGGGGACTGTCGTTATTAAAATGCATGACAATATCCGCAAAAATAAAATTTAATGTATTAGTTTTCGCCAGTTATTTGACACTGAACTGCTAAAAGTAGTTACTATACATTGATTCCAAAAGCGATTTGGGTGTCGAGTGTTCGCTGACCCGATGATTTTTCTCGACAAGTCAGAACCTTAGCAAAATAGGCAATTTACGTGAGCCTATAAGTAACAAGGTTCATTAAGGCCGTTACAAAGTGGCGCGGGCGTTCTTAAAGCGAATGGCCCTCGAGCTTGCAGCTTTCATAATGGCCGTGCGAGCGGCCGAGGCGCCGCGCGCGATTTAATGAAACACCTGGAGAGGCCGAGCCTGCTTCCGTTGCATTAATCTCACAGTCGCCGCCTCTACCCTGCCCCCACACTTAGCTTCTCCTCGCTTTATTTCCATCTAAAACACCGTCCTGACCATCCACCTTCGAGTAAAACTGCTTAACGCCACTCATCTTTTACTTTTCCCCAAAATTTCTTGAAAGCTGTTTTAAAACATTAAAGTAAATTTGCACGAGCGTGCGCCACATAAAAGCAAAATGAATAAATTCCGTGCCGCCGTATATGATAGCAGCGGATTGTTTGCGTCTCTAGATTAGCGTTTAAAAGTGGGCAACTAATATTAAAGCCGGGATAAACAACGGCTGACCGGCCGGCGACGGCTCGCGGCGGCGGGCGGCAGAAGTGGCCGAGATAACTCCGCGCACGAATGCATATTTTAACGTTAAGCTACGGCACCGCGGTGCAAACTTGTTGGAAACTTCACCAGAGTGAATAATTCTTAGTTTAAAGCTTCTTCAAAATTGTGTTTTTCCGGCAGGCTTGCTTTGTTCTCTCGATGTTCAAAATAAATATTTACAATTTAATAGCAGACGGTGATCAGACGAGCCGACGATATAGGACTCGAACCGCGAACGTCGCAGGAGCTGGACAGTGAGCGCCGAACGCTTGCTAAAGAAGGGACCGAATAAAAAGTGTGGGCAGCGCGAGGTGTAAACACGAGCCCCTCTCGCGTGACGGCTCATTAGATACTCCCCCGGTCTTCTATAAATCATTTTAAATTCAAATTCTACTAACATTCAGAATTGACTTTACTTACCTAATTCCCGCCCCAGCCGCAAAATTTTGCAAATTAGATTTCACCTTTCCCTCGTTTCGCCTTGTCAAAAAAATCATTTGTGGCATCCGGAATCAGCTCGAGATCATGTTGCCTTTTTTATTTGTTATATTGGGCATTGTTAAAAACCGAAATATTTTTTATTATTATAAACACACCATTTTTATTACAAATTTAATTTGTTAAATACGACTATGTCTTATGTTATACCTCATTTGAAAAAAAAGAATCGTTTATTCTCAAACACTTTTATCTCTGTCCAACTACTATCTTTTATTGATTAAATAAAAAGCTGTAAAGTAGTGGCACGTGTCTCAAATAATTTTAAGCATCTGTGATGGTATACGGAGTCTTTGCATTTATTTATATACAGGTGGAGTTGGCACGTCTCACCGGTCGCTTCTATTCCCGTCCGCGTTTGACATCACGAACATTTTTGGCAGCGGCACACGCGCGGGTGCGTACAAGTGGGTCCGGAGTGCGGTGGTGCGGCGTGAGCGTGTCATTCATCGAATCATTCGCCCATTGTTTTCCTCGCGTGTCGATTTGTCGCGGCGCGTGTGGGGTCGGCCAATAGTGAAATAGTCTAGTACGGCATAGCGCGCGCGTTACGCTGACCGCTCTCTGTCGACGGCGCGTCGCCAATACATCAGATGTGATCGATAGATCGATTAGCGACCGGCATACCTCACTCCGCACGTATTCTCGATATCCTATTTGATTTATACGTTTCCATGCATATACAATACTGCAAATCCAATATCGCCGCGCTCGATTGATAACGATTATGTGTAGATGAACGGAATTGATTACTGCACTTCATACCTATTTCATACTTATGCATGAAAAAATTTGGATAATAGACACGACGGCAAAAAGGAGAAAGGATGAAATTAGAAATAGAAAGGTAGTGTAAGCCCGTAGACTACGGCGACTCCGCCGCACTCGAGGGCCGTTCGTTATGCGCGTTACAGTTGCCGAGTGCACTCTCCGTATAACTCGAGTCGACGAGACATATTCCCTCCTGTCGTTTTGTACCTGGTTTTGTCGATTTTGCTTACTCCAGACATAATACGACACGGCTTGGACATACAAGTTCAAATCTTTGTGTACTAAAATAAAATCGACGAAAGGAAGAAGCCGACTACTGACATAACTCCTTTTGTGTTGCAAGTGTGCATTGTTGTGTGATAAAGGACAGGGCGAGGAAAGCGCGCTCGGTTTGCTCCGCACTATCACAAAAATGTTATTAGTTTTGGCCGGTTATTGCCCACCCGTGACCACTCAACCCTCTGCACTCCCCACATTATTTGCAAACTTCTCCCTATCTTTCCTAAACTTTTTTCAATCGTAATACACTATCATTTGTACTTGTTTTGTTAGCACTATGAGAGATAATTTTAGATATTTTAAGTCGTATGGTACAATTCGTGATCTTTTTATTAAATCCTATAATACATTGCTGTGTTAGAAGAAATAAAAGGACTTTAAAATGCCATCTGCGCCAAAAATGCCAACTTGAATGTAAACTGGAAAGCTTATGTAGATTAAGGTAAAACAGATGCAGCTGCATTGACGCAAAAGCGATCGGATAGGAGTGATCGGCTTGCAATTAATGTGATAATAGAGCTGAGAGAGGGCGGCCATCCGTCTCGGCGACGAGGCCATTTGTATCGGCGCAGGCATCCGTCACGCTAATCGCTATACCTGCATGCTCCTGATATCCGTTACCCGGACACAGTTTAACGTACAGCCTTTAATAATAAGCCCGCTCCTAAAACAAACATATCCCTTCAATCTGGCCTTCTCAATTCTCTGACCGCGGCAACGACCCTGACATAGTCGTTCTTTCACTAAATAGCCAGTTCATTGTTGTTCGAAGTCGAAGGCTACCGTCACTCTAATAAAAAAAAATGTTGTTACATTCGGGTATAAGATGGTAATTAAATAACTACTAGTATTGACTTTTAATATTTCATTTGTATTCAGTAGTTTTGTAGACGGTCGTTAAGCGTTATATGTGTAATCGACAAATCATGTATTGTGAGTATTAATGGCTCTTTATGCAATCGGTATATTCAATCGACACCCCAGTTAAATTCGTGGACATCAAAATAATTTTCATCCAATCAATTTGAAGCCCCTCTGAAAGATCAGGGTTTATATTATTTTTAATGCATATCTATAGACTTAACAATTTATTTAATTTGTATGATTTGTTAGAAGATTTTGATCAGGCGGTATCTGATAGATTTTACTTTCCTCAAAGTTCTTACAATTGCTGTTGTGGTTTTCTGACCACTTCTATTTGTGTATTTAATCCGTTTATAACGAAACATGACATCATAGATGGGAGCAATACGTGGAAAATATATTTAATGTGCGTGAGTGGGCCGGCACGTAGGTCGAGCTGACCCGCCGCCGTTGCGTCATTAATGCTCTGTCTTTTGGCGACAGAATTCAATAATTCGATAGCGAACCGTAAACTGTCGAACGCCATCGCCGACTAATGGCAGTTCGATAAACCAAGTTATCATAGTTACCATTCGAGTACGTGATCACCCATTCGAGTTTCACAAACGCTAGGAATCGAAACTCTGTTAAAGTAGACGACTTCGAGTACCAGAAAATAATAACTTCGTCCCTAGTTAGAGCATGAGAACCGTCCGACTAACATTGCCTGCCTGCCAGTAACAAGTTAATGCCAGAAGTGGTATGCATCGCCAAAGTTTAATCACGGTCGAAATTTGTATCGCCTGATTCTGATACGCCGGCGAAAGACTGTTTGTTTTTAATGTTTCAATGAGACGTTTCAATCCGTCATTCATGTGTCTGCATCGAAGTGATTGAACGATTGTCATGCTCGAGATGAAAGCACCGAGCCGTCGATAATCACCTTCCGAAATATTCAACAGCTGCTCTAACTCACGGCCTCGACATGCCATTGTTTCTTTATATACACTATAGAAGAATTAGGAAAACTAATAAAGAATTTAACAACTACCAGAGCCGGACATGCCGCAAAGTTTGAAGCACATTCATGTTATTCGCATGAACATGAAACTAAATGTATATTAAATATTTCTTAAGTTTTGTATTGTAATTTATGAACAATAGGAACGAAACATCTCTTAGATCAAATATATCAACCACAAATGTGACTGGATTGTAGTAAAATTGAACCTTACCTATACACTCAAAGTTAGTCAATAAATCACCGCACGGCTTATGAGTGTTCTAGAAGACTTTATCAGTGAAAGTTCCCATCTTGAAGGCAGAGTATATTATATACAGTTTGTGCACATAAATGTTTTCTTTTTAAATGCGATAAGCGTTATTTCGTTTTTTCTCACAACATAAAATATAGCACCGAGGCGCCGGCGTGCGGCGATAAAACGTCCGCGAAGCCCTTCCCGTCACGTAGTGCGACAGTTAATTACGCGGATGTAAATAAATCATCATAGATGGATGCGGCAGAGGGTTTCGATTCAGAGAGGCAATTATCTCACGCCTCATTTACGCCAAAAATGAACGAATATGGCCCGCACCGCTCCAGCAATTATATGACGTATATTGTTAGACATAGGTATATTAAATAAATACACACCAATATTCGAATAGGAGGAGGATACGTTAGGATCATTGGGAATTGGGTAAAATAGAATGTAATCAATATCTACTTATCAGACCTATTCCTAACAAAGTATACTATTTGTTAGATGGTTCTTCATTATCTGGTCGTTCAAATATTTGGATTTATTAAAACATCATTTTGTAGTATAATTTTTTATTAAAAAGTGGCTAAACCAATATTTCTATATGTTTCAGGGTCGGTGTAATCGCGAGAAGCCGCCCTGCAAGTACTTCCACCCGCCGCAGCACCTCAAGGACCAGCTGCTCATCAACGGGCGGAACCACCTCGCACTGAAGAACGCCCTCATGCAGCAAATGGGCCTCACCCCCGGCCAAGTGCTGCCCGGCCAGGTGCCGGCAGTGGTTAGTACTGCTACTTTTCTCTCACTTTCAATTTCGCTCTTAACAAACGCTTCGAGCGATCGGTCCTCATTAGGTACGTACTGAGTGCACGCAACACGCAGCTTTCGGTGTACTTGCTATCTTGTACCCTTTAAGCGTTTTACTTAATGAAACACGTAGAGTTTTGAAAGCATCCCGTTTAAGTTGTGCCGCGCGCTATCTCAGCGTCAACTATGTCATTTAGTACATTTGAGATGTAACATGCCTCGGCAATGTTTTCTTTAGAGACTAAAATAACCGAACAGCTAAGTCATCTTCGAGCATGTTTAAAATTAATAATCATTTATCAACTTTATTTAAGTGGATTCAACTGCTTTTGCAGTAGAGTTCATTCGTTTTAATTTAAAGTTCCACGACGAGAGATGGCAACATGTAAGGAATCAGAAGTAGGCGATACGATCGTGTATCTGTGCACGAGATAAATGTGACAGTCGCACAGTCAGGCACAACTTAAACTCCGCCACCGATGGCCGATCGCTCCCCACTCGCTTGAGCATGTTTGTATAATTTGTATCTTAAGTGGCATGACTACTCTCCGAAATTACTCACATTTGTATGAACTGGGTAAAAGTGGTATTGCAAATTTAATCACCGATAATGTCATATTCCTCACTGTTCTCACTTTCGCTAAAGCCGCGACCCGTCACACCTCGGTGTCGCTACTCGCATGTCCGTCCTGTAATAGGAACTAATAGAGAGAGAGTAGCAAGGCGAATAGAGGTCGGAGGAGAGGATGGTGCGCGCAGCGACGCAAAGGGGGCGGAGTGGTGTCCTCGCACGATGAGTAGCGTGTTTGTGTGGTTTTGTGTCGAGGTGGGCGGCGTGAGCGGCGCTGGCGCGGCCGCGGGCCACCTCGCCGCGCTGGACCCCATCAGCCTCGCCTTGCTCGCTCCGCAGGTAACCGCCGCCGAGCGCTTCGCAGCGCCGCCGGCTACCGAGCGCCACCACCTTCCCGTCTATCACTCTGTACGTCGCATATTTGTTCTGTATACATATTCGACTCGCATTGGCCCCTTCCCGCTCTCCACCCTCTTTATTCCAATATCCCCTGTATTTTTGTGGTGGCCGGTGGACAGCTAGACGGACAAAATACCGTAATGCTTCATTTACCAAACTAATTTTTCGAATCTATCTAAAGATGCATGTCACAGCTTATTTTGGCTAACGTAAACTAAAGATTTAAAAATAATTAACACTATTGTAAGGCGTCACCGGTAATGGTTGCTTTTGTAGAGTGTTTTTGACAATCGTGCTTGCAAATGAATATTTAAGAATGAAATGTACAGTGGAAATAGTGATAAAATGGAGATTCATTATGTTGAGGTAGTGTTACTGTGTTGCACAGGCGACGTCGCCGTACCTGTCGGGCGTGCCGGGCGTGGGCTCGACGTACGCGCAGTACTATGCGCCGCAGCTGGTGCCCGCCATGCTGGGCCACGACCCCGCTGCTGCCGCCGCCTCGCCGCTCGGCGTCATGCAGCAGCCCGTGTTGCAGCAGAAACTGCCACGCACCGATCGCCTCGAGGTAAGCCGCGACACCTGCCTTCATACCGCATACAAAATTGGTTATTCTGTCTCGCCCCTGATCCGCGTAGTGCTTTCCGATGTTGCCACGTGCGCGGGAGACCGACAAGTAACTGTAATATTTTTTACTCCAATGTTTAAGTTGCAATTATAAGTCATTTTAAAATATTGTCGGTCTCCTTAGCGAGTTTCGGCTAAGATGCCCCTAACTGTCCTCGTGTGTTGTGGTGCGAGGGCGCCCTGGCCTCGCCCGCCCGCGTGCGCTTCGCGACCAGCACTCGCTTACCCTCCCGGAGAAAGGCACGCACTCTTACTGCAATATCGATTTCTGTTATTACGATTCCCTGTTACTACCGCTTTAATTAACTAGATAACTTTAATATTTGCAAACCAATATAATTAATCGATTTGCATCAATAGTGCAGTGTCACGAGCTTAATATCTAATAACCGTGTAGCTCCCGACGTTGTTGTACCTATAATCTAGGGAAAACGTCAACCAAACCATATAAACATGCGACGGATGCGTAAAATAAACTGAACTCGAAATATTAAACTCAACTAATTCCAAGCGGCGTCCGGTGAGATCGACTTTTTACTGTTACACTCCACGTTGTTATCCCGTAACTCCTATAATCTAAATAGTTACGATTGCGAATTTGCTTTAGTCTGTCGTCCATCATGTAAGATAAGTCACAAAGAATGTAAATATACAGAAAAGGCATTAGGCGCGTGGTTTGTATTGGAGTGGACGTGAAGTGAGGCCGCTAGGGGGTTAGGAGGGTGTGTGATGGCGAGGGGCGTCGGCGAGGCGGCGGGCTGGTGTGAGGCGTGTGTGGTGGTGCAGGTGTGCCGGGAGTTCCAGCGCGGCGCGTGCAAGCGCGCCGAGTCCGAGTGTCGCTTCGCGCACCCGCCGCCGCCCGTGGCTGCGCACGAGGACGGCTGTGTCACGGTGTGCATGGACGCCGTCAAGGGCCGCTGCGTCCGCGACCCCTGCCGCTATTTCCACCCTCCCCTGCACCTGCAGGCGCACCTTAAGGCGCAGGCGCGCGGCGCGGTACGCCACCTGGCTGCACGCTCTCGCCTCGCTCTCGCTTCTCTTCTTCTGCTTCGTCTCGCCCGCCGTGACGCCGCTTATGTTCGCAGAGCTTGTTCTGTTCCATTCGGTTCGCCCGCGGCCTACACTTGCGCCACGCTTCCGTCGCACTCACGCTTTACTTTTAATTTTTTTCTCTTTCGCATAATATCACCTTACGCCGAGCTTTAGGTGTATTCTGTGCATCTATTACATCGTTATTGTTTCTGTCCCGTCCTGCGACGCTTCGCTTCACGTAGACGGCCGCCGCAGCGCAGCAGCCGGCGGCGAGCGCGACCTCCGAGCCCGGCAAG
>DVQG01000697.1:0-13242 GCA_018231605.1 Papilio ambrax
GCAGTCATCACTCCCTTCTTGATCATGTCACCTTTTACGCAATCATAGATGGATCTCTTACCAGGACTCCCGTCCACACTTATAACTAACGTTCTTGTCTAGATATCTTATGAGTCTCACAGTATCTAAGGTTATATATTGACCAATAAATCATTTGTCAATGAATCCAAGTATGCAGAAATGTGCCAACGAAATATATTGAACGAAAAATCATGTCAGGAATTAGATCAAGCTATTTGTAACGTAACGTCCCTATGAAAATAAAAAATGAGATGAATAAGACTATGAGGGTTAGAATCTCGCGCTTTTTTAGTACCATAGACAATTACTAGAAGTTTTTAATTATATAATCATAAATTTGAATATTATGCCATCTGTCAAAATATACATTATTTATTATTTTTTTTGAAAACAAAATAATTTATATTAATTGGGAATCGAATTCAACACAGCAGAACAGTTAATACTAAACAAATAGCCGAGTCGAATGTACATTTGAAACATCAATACAGAACGAAACGAAATAACCAAACGTTCCACTTCCAGAAACAATACCGAACCTACCAATATAACCTTGACCCTGCTCAACGGTAAATAGTAACTACTAGATTGATATTACGTTAGTTTCGTAGATCAATATTTTTTGGTTCAAAGAAAGCTTGCAATTGAAACATCGAGGGCATACCGAGTTACCGATGTGTACAATGGTTTTTCCGCCAACAAGTTTGCAAAACCGGATCGGTTCGTCATCTCATTTTACAAGTAGAGCCAGTTCGATACGGAATGAGGAAATTAGTCAACAAAAACGTTGTTTGTTTTGTATTTCACCTCTAAAAAGATAACGTTTCACTTGGAAATAACCGTATTCAATTAAAAATAAGGGATGCTATGTAGGCATCCTACATTAAATTTGTCAAACGGTTTTTTAACCTGCTGGTTTCTTGGGTCAAATCTAGTAATTGATCTATAATATGTAATCTATACTGATGCCACTAGGTAAAAAAAATTTAAATGAATGATTGTTTGATCAAAGCATACTAATAACATATTTTTCTAAACATACTAGGCATTTTTTGTAACTACAATACCGCGAACAAAGGCGACTTAGTGGCGAGTTACATTTGCACCGCCTTTCGGGGTTTCATTTGGGTTTTTAATTTGTTTTTACGGATGTCGCTATTACTTTGCAAACAGGAATAAAAATTTTTTTTCCACATTGATCTATTAAATTATGATTACGGTAAACAAATAATGGATGTATTGGTAGGAGAAAATTTTAAACATACCCAATAAACATGTGTGTATGGATGTATGATGTATAAATGCTGAAACATACAGGGGATAACACTTTTTGTACAATGTTTCGTCAGTGGAAACGCATTGTAAAACATTTAATACTGCTTACATATTTACAAATACTGATAGTAGATAATACACCTTTAAAACAATAAAGTTATAAAGATATAAATACAGTGTAAAATACAATTGCGATAGTTTAAGTAAATATATAACAACTATGTTAAAATGATAAATAACCTTGTCGTTAGAATTAAGTAACCGACAAAGTTTAATAAATCAACTTAATGTAAATTTGAAATAAAATTTCTACATGCAATTAAATAATCATTTACTCCTATTCCTTCCATCTGTAGAAAACATGCGAATCAGATGAGGTAAATTTAAATTATTAGAAAATTAAACCTTTTTTTTTGCCGTTAAACTATTTTAAACATAATAATTTAGACATCATTATCAAAATCAGGGCCAATGTACACAAATAGTAGGTACATAAATAAGTGAAGTATATAACACTGTACATAGAAATAATAGACACATAAGACATTAAATAACTGGTCTGTTACTCGGATGTGTGTATTGTTACAAATAAAGTAACTTATATATTTAAGCAGACTTAACTAAACACAACAGTATTGAGTATTTTATGGTCCTGTTACCATTACATAAAAAATATAAAGAATATAACCAGTTCAATGTAAAGAGTTACATTTCTTATGGGTCAGCAATGAATCCGCTCAAAATTTCAGATCAAAGCATTGAGCTGTGGCTCAACTGGATTGGCTCAATGTCTGAGAGCCGAGCTACAGAGCTATCAATCATTCGCTCACGACTCACAGCTCATTAAGACTGCATGCTTTACACCTATGCCTGGGAACTTAAATGCAGATCGAAACTAATTCTATGTAGGTACAAAGTGACCTGAGCTGCAAGCAGATTCACTGATCTTGCATGCAAGCTGTTAGCTGTTCAATTATAGTTGAATTTAGTAGACTTGTGGGTCTCAATATGAAAATCTTTACATTGAATGGATGGGTGCATAAAAATTATTAGCAGGGTGTTTTAGTACCTTTGGACATAACTGCCAGTCTTGTCTCTCAACACTCTTTGGTAAAAATATAAAGTAAAAAACTTTTTTATTTATTACACTATGTCTTTTAGTTTTAAATCTTTACAAAATGAAACAAACATCATTTTTGGTCCCAACTCAGGCCGTTTTTAATTTTCCTTAAACTTCTTTAGTCCAAAGGTACAGGTGTATGGATTAGTAAATTATTATGTTCACAACCGATATATAGGAAAATAAAACATACAAACCAGACTCAAATACAGATTCTAAAGGAAAATTAGTTTTAATTATTGATATTATAGAAAATAACACCCTGTATTACAAAAATTGTACTCATATGAATTTTTTGCACAATTTTATATTGTATGAAGCAAAAATTGTAGCATAATAGAAAATGGTTAAATATATGAAAACATACAATTGATACATTTACAATTAGTAGTCATTTCATTTATTGCAGTTATAACTGATCCTAACTTGATGCTTGAAGTAGAATGTAAACTAGATTTAACATAATATATCAATATGTAAGACTTGGTTCCAGCCCAATTAAGTGATAACTTGTTTATTACAAAATAAGTACATGCATTACACAGCAGGATATGCTTGAGAATTTGAATGTTTTTGTTTGATCTTAAATAAGACTAGAAGAAATTCAATGTCGAAATATTGTTTTATTTTTCAGATAAGAAAAAAAGTAATAACTAAAAAAATAAAAAGGTTATTCATGTTTTTCAATGGAAATGACTAATTTGATACTTTAAATGATGTTATTTATATTATGAATAGTATGAATGATTCACTCCTTTTAATAGCATTGTCAACGCTGAGACTGTTACGTCTCAAACAGTGGACAATGTGGAAACAATATTATTATGGCAGATCACAAATGGTAAAATTAAACAATTACCACAGCTATGGATACAACAGCCTGTCATTAAATCTATAAACATACAAAACTCTCTAAAACAAGAATAACAAGTATCCACAGTTGTATTATAAATTATAAATAGCAGTTAAAATAAAACCTTATGCTAACATTATAAACACTCATTCATATACGGCAGCGAGGAATATCATCCTTGTGACGGGCATGCTGGCAGTACACAACATAACCAAAACATTCACCAAATTAAAGCTTTTATAAAGGGAGGGGCCTCGCTCAGAACTTCAGCTTGGGTTTGAGTTCGTGCGCACGGCCGCCCCAGTCTAGCCGGTAGCAGCGAGTCCGCCACGAGATCTCAGGGTTAAGCAGGGCGGCCGCGAGGACGAACGGCGCACAGCACTCGCTCCACACCCAACCGAGGAGGAACTGCACTTTAGTGAACGGCGGCGACCCGTTCTGCACCGAGCGGAGCATCAACCAGTCTGACAGAAACCACGCTAACACATGCACCAAGAAGAATGGTAAAGGTTCCGCCCCGAACAATTGACCGGCGGCCCACGCGGCGCCGGCGCCGAGTGGCATGCACTCGCTGAGCGGTTCCAGTAGTGCCGTCGTCGGCACCATGGCGATACGAAGGCGCGCCCAGCGCGTCAGCCGCGCCTGCAGCGCCCCCACCGACCGCGTCCCAGAATTCTGCAGCGCCGGCAGGGAAGCCACCCTCATCCGCCATCCTCGCGACACCACCGCTTTCGCCATAAAGTAATCCTCCGCCAAGTATTCGCCGAAAGCTGCCAATCCTCCGCTTTCTTCTAGAGCGCACCTTCGCATTAAAGAAGACATGCCGACGTGACAGTTTATACCCAGAAAGTCAGCACCGAGATACATGCGAGCCTGGGCCGTACCAAAATACACTTTCTCATAAACAGCTGCAAAACCTTCGGCGTCGCACACGAACGGCATTTGGTGAACGATCGCAACGTCTTCTCGCATATGTTGTACCATATCGAGCAGAGTGTCCTCCCGCATTCGAATTCCGGCATCGCTTATTAGAATCATAGGATATTTTGCCGCCAAATATGCCGGTTGCATGTTGTTGATTTTGGGATTAACCCCGACGCACATCCCGCCGATGAAAAGCCGCGCTTCAATATGTGGATACTTGTGTAAAAGACTGTTCACCAACATTACGGCAGGATCATGTTCACTCTCCACGCAAAATAAGACTTCGTAGGTTGGGTAATCGAGGGTGAAGAATGTTTCCAAGTTAGAAAATAAATTGGGATCCACACCTGTCAAAGGCTTTAGTATTGAAACTCCTGGATATGGTTGTTCTGGAGGCGACCGGTCTACTGTTCTGTGTAATTTCCATTTAGAATACGATAAAGCCATTATGTGAATTAACCACAGACACACCCAAGCTATTATAAAAAATATGGCAAAACCATATACTGTATACACCATGGGGATCATAATTGAAAAGCTTTTATGTCGCTTTGGCTTGCGGGCCACATAATATCGACTGCTTTGAGGAGACCGAACCGTGCGCTATGATCATATCATAACACTTAACTAATGTAGAACAAGATAGCCGAAGTAAAATAACTGAATGTAATGATTCACTGGATATTATCGCGTCATTTTTATCACCAGAACACTTTGCGATCGCTTTTATCACGAATTCACGACTGTATTTTACGACAAACTGTTCATTTCATACAGCACAACACAAGGACAACCAATCCTCGACAATTTGCCGTCAATCCAACGAATGTCAATGTTGACATGTTGTAAAATAAAAATGTTACTAAAATCCATACAAACAAACCAAGCATTTGGTATTATTTTAATTCTCGTAAACGTTTGTTTGTTACATTATTACATTAGTGAATGTTACAAAAAATTAAGGTTACTAAAGTTTACAGCGGAGTATTGAGAATTTTGAAGTTTATAGACTTTATTGTGACATGAATAAACTGAACTTGTTCTTTACATTACTAAAAAGACACTTATTAGTAATAAGTGTCTTTTAAATTTTATACATTAAAGTCCTTCTTAAAATAAGCCTAAGTCGTCGTCCCTAAACCATGTTTGTATTAATAAAATACGTTCTTCCATAGCATCCTACTAAAACACGTAAAGCGTTTACTTATGGCAATAATAGCATAGTACAATCTATATTCTATTTTTCATTGTCGTTGGTTCTTCTATGATCTGTTTTTTATTATCTATTTCGCGTCGGCGATGTTCCCGCTTTTAACAAAAAAATTAAATTTAATATTGTTGTTTTTTAATTTTTGTAATTCAAAATGGAAGTGATTGAGGATTTTAAAACAGTAACTAATTTAAACCAGTATATGCAAAAATCTCAGTATTTTGTGTCTAATTTTGCAAGTTCTAAAATAGAATTGAACATGACAACAATACAAGCATTAAACAAAATAAAATCATTTGAAATTGAGGTAAAACTTATATCTAATGTGCATGAATACAAATACTTTTCGCAATTAAAACTAAAAAACTGCATTTCTTAATTGACTGTTTTAGTATTTCAATAAATATGATGAGAACGGTGCTGCAACTAAAATCTTTCATCTTTTGTTGCTAAATCCGCCATCAAAAGCATGGGATTTACTAGGAAAAGAGTTAATTTTAGTACTACAATACTGGTTAAATGCTCTGCGCAAGCATCTGATTATGCATAGTAACAACTGGTGGCCGTTTTTGCAATCGATACTGAAGTTTGTACAGGTATTTATTAAATTTGGTTTTTACTTAACAACAAAGTTGAATTTGAAACGATAACTATACTTTTTGTAGCCAGAGATGGTATCAATTCGATCTTTTCGCGCCATAGGCATAAAAAGTAAGACAATTTTTAGGTGTTCCATCTTACCGACTCTTTACTATTGATTGCAACTTTACTCCATATGATCAGTTCTAACAGTCTTATCTTATATAGTCAACATTTTTCAAATTAGAAAATTTAAATATGTTGCAGGAATTAGGACTAAAAGAGAATAATCTTAATGACGTAATAATAATGAAGACCGCGGAGTGTCTACTAGAACTGGCTACCCATACAAAACCCGATATCAACCAGCGGTATAAGATCCTTTCAGCTTTGAACGCGTGTAACGTCGCTTGCAGCAGGGAAATACGTATCGCGCTGAGGCAACAATTGGATATCTATTTGTAAGTTTATGTTTATAATAGTGATGTGCCAACTCGGGAAAAACGTAACTCGAGTTAAAATCCACGTAACTCGGGTTGAACTCGAGTTAACTGGATGGACAAGTTTTTTTGAGTTTTTCCAAATTAATCCCTCGGCTTGGCATAAAATTGGAATAGACAATTATATTTTTATCTGTTTCAATTCTTTATTTTTTATACTATTTATTTATAATGTGTTGGGAGAGTTATACCTACTAGATAAAGAAACAAAAAAAAATATTGTTTGAAATCGAATCATTTTTCAAGTATTTTTGGCTTGAATTTAAATAAAAATAAAATTTACTGTCAATTAAACTGAAATTATAAAGCAGTCTTTTTCTCAACGATTCTCTAGCGATTTGTATGAGAAAAATTAAAAAAAAATTAAGTGTGGGGTCCAACTTCACGTTAAAAATTTAAATTGCTTTTACGGAGGAACGCTGAAACGATTTTTTTTCTCTCAAACCCTCCCTAACAATTTTTAAACGATTTGCATAAAAAAAAGTAAAAAAAAACAAAGTGAGAGTGCTAACTTCATAGAGGTCAAACCTCGCTCCATGTCGGTTTCATTCGGTTTTCGAACTCGAGTTAAAGAGAATTCAACTCGAGTCGATTCGAGTTACGCCCAACTCGAGTTGACTCGAGTTACGAACTCGAGTTAAACATCACTAAATTAAGCACAGTTTTTCGGTGTTTGGGCTGTTAATTAGTGCTGCAATGTGCAAACAATTTTACTGTTGTCAATGTATTACAAATATTCATGGTTGGACTATAAAATGTTTGTTCAAACTTCTATAAATACTTCATTGATCGTTGCTAAAAATTATTTTCACATTGCTCGAGAATATATCTAACTATAATCTCTGAATCGCCATTGATGGCTAATTATTTAGCCTAGTGCCTATGCACTATTAACTATATAAGACAAGCAACTTGGAAATGTTTATCTTTATCTTTCAAAGTATGAAACAATATTTTATCAAGAACAATCAATGAAAATGACTGTAGGAAATTGCCTTTAACTACCCGATAAATACAGTTGAGTACAGAAAATTACTTTAAAATAGCTCTATGACAATAACAAATGAAGGTGATAATTTTCAGTCTTTCGAACGGGATTTCCATCTTACATACAACGTTTAAATAAATTGCCACGTATGTACCTTACATATGTACAACAAGGATGAATCATAGGAAGTAGTAAAAATATCCTATAGGTTATTTAAATCAATTAAAAAACTTTGTATAAAGGTACATACTAACATTTAAGCACTTAGTACGAATGAAAATGAATCATACTTATGTTTTAACATATTTAATATATCGTATACTAACGGATATTGTAAGATACAAGTCCTGGAAACCGGAATCGTGGAGTGATAGGCGTGGGAACATCCGTACATTGCTGGAGTCGATTACGACATTGAACCATAGATTAATGGACAAAAACAATAGCGTCATATATATTTAATGACTAAGGCACTTTATAAACAGCCAACTACTTTAAAATTTTTCTAATTCTTTCAGCTTGCTGGCTTTCTATCTCCCCAATACTTATAGGTGAAATTTATAAAATGTAAATCATTAGCGTACCTATTCATTAATACTTTGATATTTATTTTATTATCATCTAACAGGCATTAAATGCCTATAAAATCATTTTTTAATTGTATAATCAGGATTCGAGACAGCTTCCGGTGGGAAAACTGATAATGAAGTTGGCGCCATCCAGTATTTATGGGTATGTATTTATATTTTCTTTTTTTGCCGAAGCTATACAATGTGTAGTTAAATGGATTAGAAATACCTTTTACTTTAACTTAGTATCGTAAATAACTTCGAAGAAAAGTTGGCAATTGACCTATCCCTGTTTGTAACGGATAGATAAAACAGAATTTAGTAATTTTTTACACATTGTCGTCATTCGAATTCCGAAATAGAAATAATTCGCGTTTTACAACCCGATGCACAAACAAGTCTGCGGCGCCGCGTCTGCCTCGGCCTAGACTTCAAAGGCAGGTTTGATAAAAAAAAAGAAAAAACAATCCAGTTAGCAACAGACACTGGCTGCTTGTGTCGTTCGTTCGTTCATTAAAATATCGTCGAAAAGGCGAATTCTAAATTTAAACTTTGATGTTAACATTCCAAAGAGAACAAGATTATACAGATCGTATAACATGGTGCAAAGAAAATGAAATGCTACATGTTAAAAACAGAAATACAAAAATTGGACAAAGTAAAATGGAACCTACCCTCAGATTAACTCTTCAGAAACAACTAACAATCATTCAAAACAGATTTTTTAATACATATAGACCGTTATAGCGTCAATTAGCACAATTTTATAACGTAAATATTTAAAAAAGCATATTTAGGGCCTGTCCCACCAATGGCTGATAGACGCTCAGATAGGCTAAAAATGACGACATAACGTCAAGGTAACAAAATCCGATATTTCCGTCCCATATTTTACACTTTGGGTTGTTCTCAGACAATTTACAATTTGGTGGGACAGGCCCTTAATCTTACCTTACCTCTTATCCTTATAACGGTGATGGTTAATTCCAGAATAAGTTTGGTATCGAGGTAAATTTTGCGCAAATATTTCTTAAATCATTTTTTGATTTTCCAGGAATTCTGTTATGAACAAAACCCATGAGATAAGCGCAAAATAAATCATTTTGGAGAAACCCATTGTCTAGAGTAAAATAGATTTCGACAAATGTCAGCCAACCTTAGCTGTCCCATGTAAAGACCTATCTAGTGTCTGTCATTATTAAGACTGAATGCACTTTTATACTATTAATATACTAATTATTAGTTAACATTATACTATTAATATACCAATAATTAGTGTTTTTTTTTAGAAAGTAAAGAAATGTCTAATTAAAGGATTTTGTTTATGTCTAACTGTTCCTATCTCCTATGTCGCTCTGCTTCTCTGTCTTTAAACAGACTGTCAAAGGAATATTCCATTCCAAGTTTAATAAGAAAAAAAAAACAAGATAATCATGTTAATCGTTTCTTATCTAAAGATTTAACTACTCCATTAGCTAATAAAGTCGCGAGAGTTTGTTTTTTTGTTTAAAAAGGACATAAAAACGGTGATGCGATGGCATCCAGCCTATTAGCGCCGAAAATATATCGACAAGCGACGCTGGTCGGGCTGTCGGCGGCTTTGAACCGCGGTATGCGAAACGATCCAGTCTCGAGATATTTAAGGACGTCTGCGTTAGTGTTGCCATGTTTATCTCAAATTATGGGACAAGTCTCTTCGTGAAATTAAATCAAGAAATTCTGTTGAGATGTAAATCGTCAAATCGTACCACAAAAGTGATTCGATATCCACAACTTCTACTCATCCAAGTTACATTTAGAGCGGGTGCACAGCTCAAACTAAACTATCGCTCAACTGTTTAGTCTCGCTTTGATTCCTATGAACTTATACGGAGGTTCGCACACTACTCGATTTTTAGCTGTGCAACTAAACAGTTGAAATAGTTGTAAAACAATCGACAATCGCACAACAGTTATGCGATAGTTCAGTTTATTGTGTCAAGTCTATAAATACGTGACTCAACTCATATTTAAGGCCATGGCAATGACGAATTTTAATAAAGATTCAATATCAGTCGTAGGTATGAAGGAAACTGCAATTTCTTAGGAAAACCTAAGCTGATACACCAAGTAAGCACTTCACACCTTTTTAATAGATACCATATTTATAAACGAATCATTCGTTTACTCATGTAATAAGCAGTAGAGAATAGCGTAAACAGCTATATCTAAAGTTTAAGCACAAGGACCAATCTTGGTATTACACCAAATAAAAAAAAACTGTTCAAATATGGTCACCATAGTCAGTACGGCGGGAATAAAGTCGGATTTGTAGTCCTTTTTTTGAGTCCCATTTATGTGACCGCGTCGCGCCGAGAAAGCGATATACCAGGGCTTCTAAACTTTAGGTTCACTTTACGAAAAATGGAAATGCAACGATAGTATTTTTGATCTATCAAGTTAGATTTTAATCTTCTCACTATACATATAGTTAATAAAATTTGAGTGTCTGTTAGTAATATCAAAAGAAAAATTCCAGATTTCGGGAAGATGATGCGTTGATGATAACGGAATTTGCATTTAATTTTTTTTTGTATATCTGTCTGTCCGCAAGCTGCGTTTGTTCCAAAACAGCTGGGCCGATTTCGACAGAACTTTCACTGAAGGGTAGCTGACGTAGACGGGCATATCGTAGGCTATTTTTTTACGTTAATATTGCATGGACGAAGTCGCGAGCAACAGCTAGTTTAGAAATGTAACGCTAAACTTGGAAACTTATCTATTGATTTAACAATTTCACATACGGATCTTTGTTTTATAAAGGGGACTGTTGAATCCAACAAGACATCTGCTGATAATTATAAAAAAAAAAGAATAAAAACATCCGTTTAGAAATAGGTCCCTGCATAAAATGTATTTTTTTAAAGTTGACATTTTTATGGGGCTTTAGAAATAGGTCCCTGCATAAAATGTATTTTTTTAAAGTTGACATTTTAATGGGGCTTAGTAAAACGGGTCGCGGTTTATGCAGCCCTGGTAAAGAGGCTGTGTGGTCGGCGAAGCTTACGAGAGTCGGGTTGAAAGGATACATATATCCTCGGCGATGTAAAGCAGATAAACTGTGCGGCATTGCTTGAAAACTATAACATGTTTATGCAAATGAAAATTATTTACTTACGATTACCATCCTTTCCTTATACGAAAAAGGTGGAAAGAGAAATTGGACTTACTTTAGGGTAAAACAATGTACGCGGAATGACTTCCACTTCCCGCCTTTCTTGTATCTTGTCTATTGCAGGGGGAGAGAGTTATTACCGTTTGTTTGAATGTCATAAATTCAAAAGTTTGTTATTAGTTTTAATCTGTATGAAATTTGGAACAATTTTAGCGATTTTTAATCCAACGCAAACGAAGTCACCATTAAACGGCTTGACCGATTTTCAAGAGTAATTTGATGTCAATGACCGTAGTAATTAGATCATTACTATCTTATGTTAACCCAGATTTGTATGCGGGTTGATAAATTCTAAAATAGTTTTTTTTTTCAAGAATTCAAGCAATGGATAATAACAGCCAGCATTATGGTTAATCACGTCAACATTTATAGGCTAACAAATAAACGTAGTATAAAGTTAAACTTAGGAATACACTTAGTATAAGCAAAATTTGTACTATATATAATATTTTGTTTAGTTTTGAAAATATTTGTGCCTAAACATAAAAAAATAAACTACTATTAAGGGTTCACTCGGTAGTAACTAAGTTTTACCTGGTTGGCTGAACGTCAAAAGCCCTTTGTCCGACCTCTTAAAAAGTTAACTTCTAGGTACTCAAGGCCTGCTGGTCAGTAAGGGAAACCTTGATTTGGGCGGTCATGGTACCATGGTTTATAAAAGAATTTACCGGGTATGTAACAATTATTCTCATGTTTCCTTCTTAAAAAATCAATTTGATGGAAATTTCTGTTCGTTAACTTGTTTTTTTTTAACAAAATTCTTGTCTCTACATTTCCTCTACGTTATATTCCGCACTTAACAGTCGACTCATAATTAGAATTGCCTTTAATAAATGAATTAAAGTGCAGTATCGAGCAAAAAAATCAATTGTTCTTTGTTGTCATTTAATTACTAAATTAAAACAAGGGCTCATTATTTAGAACCACGCCCGCCGGCTACATCGGACTTTTCATTTGCCGCCATTATGCGTTTACTATAAAAATAATAATTACAGATAATTAAAACTACTAAATTGCAAACTTAAGATTGCGATTTGAATATCAAGTGGTATGGGAAAATGAGTCTTAAATACATAAGTCAATAATGGATGAGTCGCGAAGCTTAACAGCACAAAAAAGTTTGTATGAGACTATATCAAGGCAAAACTACGCTAAGTAGTAGCAGTTGTGCTCGAGGCGTCGTGGGAGTTGGTCATATACACGACCAGGCAAAAGACGCTGCCGTTATTTTTTTTGTGTTGTGATTATTTTTATTTAAGGATTGTGTGAAATGCAGTGGTTTCTGGCTGTTTTACTATGTTCGGCGACGCTTGCGGTAGGAAGCGGTGAGTGAATACTGTTTGTTCGATTTAACGGTTTCTTGTAGGGATATAGGTACCGTTGCTGTCGCGAATAAAACGCAAGACGTTTATCGCTTTTTTCATAAAAACTTAACGGTTTAAGCTTTAGCACACAAATTCGAGATAAGTTTTATTAAAATTACCCAAATGACTGGCTGATTTTATTACTTAGTTGCGATTAAATTAAAAATAATATCACTTAACATCTGAATGTTATTGGACCTTTAAAATATAAAAGTACATAATTGAGTTTGTTTAAAAAATCCTATTCAATCGCATTTCGCATTTAAATAAAGATAGAAGAGGTTAGTTCCCCTCATTATACAAGAAAATAATTACAACAAAAAAGGAAAAATTTCGAACCCCATACCGACGTTTTTGTTCAATTGTTTCAGGAGTGCAAATTTGTTGTATCTGTTTAGATCCTGAGGTTACAAGACTAACGTAATTTCAGCTAGATTATCGTTATTTCTTTGTTCTTCCATAAAAAAATACTCATACTTACTGGAAATTATAGATCGTTTAATTAAAAAAATGCAGTCATGTTACTGATACCCTAGCCTTTTAGTGATGAAAGAATTTTTGAAAATGGCTCAGTAGTTTTTGAGTTATTTCATTACATACAAAAATACAAATCTTTCCTCTTTAT
>DVQG01000698.1:0-13234 GCA_018231605.1 Papilio ambrax
GATGTATCAAATAATAGGGCATTCCGAGGACTAAAAATTCGATATGTACAAGCGTAGGTGTCAATGAGCCGGACCGTTTCTTTCTAAATACCAATTTAAGGACCGTGGATTTTTAAATTTTAACATAACGATAAAAAGACATGGTCGATCTTTGGATGTATGTTAATTCGGATTTATTCTCGTTCGCATTCGGGCGGCGTGGCCGGCGCGCTCGACAAAAAGCGAATAAGCGAATATTTGGGATTGTGTCGAGCCACTTCGACTGGTGTAAAGTGAATTAATACAAACCAGGGACGCGTACAAATATAGGCATCATTCCGTTGTGCTTTTTATCCCATCAAAATACCGTTTTACATTAGAAATCATAGCAATACTGTCTACGGAAATATTCCCTGAACTTTGATAGCTTTTGGTCTAATCATAAGAGGTAGCCATCACCATCACTGCTTCCTTTTTCTAACTTAAACATTAGCGGCATAAAGTGTGTGAAGCAAATCTGTTTGAGATCTGATGTTAAAATATTGTTAATTCTTCTGGTTTGTGAAGATAATACAAATATAACACTATTGGCAATATCGTTGTTAAGAAGTTTCGAATGAAAAATGTAAAATATGTGTCCAAGATAGGTTATAAAATAATTTTTAGTTAGCTATAAACGTACTACCGCAGGGTCCATTGTACGAACGCCACCATTGATAGTTAAACCCGCTTCGATCACACATTCATCACCTCCAGCTCAACACCCAGTGCACCAATTTCAAATACGTAATCTTTGAAATTCAATCAGTGCACATAAATTTCATTTTAGCACCAGCGACAGACAGAAAATGGAAACAAAAAGCAGCCACCCCCTCAACGAACGAAGACTGACTTTGGGCACCAAACGGGGCCTTGCCTTATCAAAATTTAAATTTAGGTAAAAAAAGCAGTGGCCTCGTCTCATTTCAATAACCGTTATTCGATCCGTCCTCGCCCCCCGGCCCCCACTCGCCCTCCGCTCGCCCCCGCCCGAACTATGGGTGATTGATGGCGGCAAAGAAACAATGGCCAGTCCCCGGCCAACCCGACCAAAACGCGAATCCTAATAAACGCTTTATTTTATTTGTAACCGAATAACGAGACTCGATTATATATATCGGAATCGTTTTAGTTTCTGGATAATCGACAGCGCAGCTGCTGAATCAAATATACATTCTAAATCCCGTTGTCTGAGAAATTTTCCCATCACCTACAGTTATAACAGGTTAATGGTGATTCTAAAACGAACACCACAACTTCAGAGACTGAATTTAAAAATCGTTCATATATTAAATGTTTCCAGTGTTATGAAACAGTATCAGTTTAGCTTTACTAGCTCCCTGGGCGAAATTTCCATGGCGCCCACTTTTTTAACATGACTAGAGAAGGAGGGTTAAGAGTTGTAAAGCGCCCTGGGCGCTCGCCCAAACCGCGGCTTTCCCTAATGCTGCTTACCTTCAGTTCACTCAAAACTAGTCATACGATAACGTCATAACCACTGAACTGATTTTATATCAAATCGAATTTGAATCCAGAAGTTGTCAACATTAAAGCTATGCATTAACGTACGGATACGCTTTACTTGTGTCCATTGTATTATTACACTTCTCTAACCGCTCGTGTATTGTTACAACGTGTTATCAACTGTCAAAAGGTATGTAAATGCCCCGCTAATACCCAACAATTACAGCCACCGTCTGTTAAACTGCCATTATGGCCGGCGTAAAGAAACAAGATACATGTCACCCGCAATTCCGGATTCGCTAGCTTATTCAACCAAGCATAACACGAAGGTCATGTTACATTTGAAAAGCTCGAGTCAATCTTAACTTATTAATATTATAAATGCGAAAGTTTGGATGGATGTTTGTTAGAGTTTGTAGCTTAAACTGCTGAACGGATATCGATGAAATTTGGTATAGTTAGATGTAGAATATAGTCTGTAAGAACACAAAGGCCACTCACTTTTGTTTTTTTAATTCGACACAGACGGAGTCGAAGGCAAAAGCTAGTATGCTGTGAAGGTAAATACTTTCAAGTTTGAACACTATTTATTACGATGTGATAAAAGCCCTTCAAGTAAATTTGTTAAAAATTGTGAACTGAGAGAATTAAGAAAGATTAATTGTAAATTATTCATTGAGATTTTATTATTACCTATTTTTCTTTTTAATTTAATAAACACCCAAGTTGATTATAATAAAACTACTTGTATATCAGCAAGAGTATTTTCCAGTAAATGACGCTTACGTTGTTTAAATGCAGAGTCACGAACTTGATTTAAGATAATTGGCAATGGCCCGTTTTAAGATCTGTGGCGTGTGAACCCCTAGTTTACAAATACTGTTCTTTTCTTAATAAAAGCCATTATTATAAGTTACAATATTCTTGGCTATAATTTTATGCTCATTCATTTTGGCCCAATATCTGAATATTTGGCCAACCTAGAAAGAGATGGATGGATTGCGTGAAAGGTGACATGATGAAGAAGGGAGTGATGACTGAGATGACGGATGATACAGTGCTTTGGAGGAGGAAAACCCGGCGCGCCGACCCTACGGGAGTAGTATAAGGCAGGGGAGATGATGATGCTGATACCTTCATTTTTAAAAAACTACCGCTAGATATACTCGTTTACTTGAAAACGCAAAATGATATTGAAGATAATGTGATGAAATTATTATTGTTAAATAGAATTACATATGATAGAGATTCTTTTAGGTATAAATAGAAGTAAACTTGACCTTGAGGACCGGTTCATGGATGTTCGCGGCAATTCTGAAGCAGAAAAAAAAGCATTTGTTTGTTGCGTGGGCCTAGATGACGTCGCGGCATCGATGGAAGAGTGATGAAGTAGGTCGGGCGCGGGGTCAGCGGCGTCGTGCGTCATCGCTAACGACGACAAATGACGTGACGTGACGCGACTGAGAATGTTGAAGCCGCGGCCGAGTTGCGGTGCGGTAGCGCTCCGCACGCTACCTACAGAGTTGCGGAATGTTTTATTTATGTATTCGTTACAGGAAAATACATCTGTTTATATTCTGTTAAAGCATACAAACATCAATTAACACAATTAAGTGTCTACTTCAGTATATCAGTTTTGGAGCAGCCCAAATAAAATAAGATCGACAGACATGTATGTACGTTTATGAAATATATTTAAATAAAATTATTTTGGCTTAACTGTGAGTTTTATGGAAGTGGAAAAATGTTAATTGACATAAATATTAGTTGTAAATTAGACATGCAATGTTTGACTCTTAATATCGCAACCATATAAAAACAACAAGATAACAATATATTCGTGTACATAAATACTACGCTGCCGGAGTAGTGTAGTTCGTGAAATGTTTGGACAAAAGTTTCCGCTTTTTAAACGTGTAAGCGATGACAGGTGGGTGAACGGAATGGCTTGACTCGGTGTCGGAGCCGGAGCAGCTATCGGACGTATTTTTTACCGAACAGTAGGAAGATGTCAATCCTCGACACTATCCATCACGGTATTCGTTTCCCTTCATTCTTGTCATTTAATTATGGTAAACACTTTCATATTAAGTTTTACACTTACCTTACTAATACCTACAGTATTAATAGAAAAATGTTTGATTAACGTTTGCAAATAGACAGATTTTTTTTTACTTTTTATTACAAAATGGATGATACTTGTGTCGTTTATTTACATAACAGTTATTAAATTAAAGTAACATTGAATAATAGAATAATTTTACACGTTGCAAAGTTGAGCAGTACATTTGAGGTGAATGTAGTAGTTGTTGTCGCTGGAAGTGTTTAGACGTATACGTGATAGGAGCTGTTTCCCACAGAGATTTAGCGGCGCGCCGGCCGGCTGCACGCGACACAAAAATAGCACGCATTTGTCGAAAAATAAAAATTTCCCCAAATAGACAGGAATATACAAAAATGTGAGTCGAGGAGCGAGGGGGAACGTGACGGCGCTCCGTAATGTGCGCCCCTAATTAAAACGTTAAAAACCGACCGTTTCCGAAAAACGTCAATTCCGAAGAGATATGTGCCGTCCAAAAGATCGCGGCTCATATTATTTGTGTTGTTTAAGCGCTTTGTGAAATATTACAAACTTCTGTCTGCGTTAAAAAAGAGATAACAAGACACGCAATCTGTCTCGACATTGAGTTATGCCGCAAAGCAATCATAGTGGATTAGTTTGTTAGTCGGGCGGTGGCCGAAATTCAAATTGCGGTCCGCGATAACTATCCGGCGTACGCGTGTACAGAATCAGTGTTTAGAAATTTAAGCGACATTATTTTGAAACACAGACAAGCGGCGAATCGATAAATCTAGTCGTTAGACCGATATGCAGATCGGCATCGACATTCATTACCTAATTAAAATCGCAAACCCCTTCCGCTCGCTACATTTCTCCGACGCGCTGCCAATAAATTTCATCCGCCAGTCGCCCCATAACGATAACCAGTTCCTCGGGAACTATCGTTCAATCTGCCGTCGATGCCGTGTGTCGATCCGGTCGTGTACCCGGAGTTCCTTGCCGATGAGCCCGTCGATTCCTATGTATTATTTAGTACCACTAGAGCGGCGCGGCGCGACGTCGCACGACGCTCGCGAGGGCCAGAACGTCGCGACTTGGAGCCCGTCAGTCCGCAGATAACGACCTCACATTTTAATAAAGAACTATCTACCGACGATAGCAGCTCCCCGCGCCACGCTCGCCCCCTCCCGCTGCGATCCTTATGCTCTCATTCACACTCTCTTTTCGATCACGATCTATCCATTTCCCTCTTCCCAATAAAATAGGAACTCGAAGCTGACCGACTTCAAATTGGATTATCGACTTTAATTTATTGTGTAGAAGAAATAATTCATTTCTGATCTGTGCTCGGTCATGAAACCCTTTTGCTCCTCGCTAACGTTTCTCGAACGGCCTCGAAGGGATCATTGTAGTGCGCGTACATCGGCCGGTTTTAATTCTTATTTTCAGACGGGGAGGGAACATTTAGCCGCCTCGTCCGCGCGCCACAAAAAGTCATTGTCGAATTAAACACGGCGCGGTCCAACCCGCACGGCTTCATCTTTATGGGCGACATATTTGATTCGAAAACTTGTTATGCTTCGTCCTAAATAAATTATAACGAGAAATTGTAATCATTAAATGGATATATTTAAAGTGTGTATGCCAGTCGAAGCGAACGGGAGAGAGGCGAATGGGACGCCACGACCCGATCCTGTCGCACGACACGAATGCTCGCTTACTAAAGATTAGCGCAAGGTCCTTTACTGACTGATATTCGGAGATAACAGTTACTTATGATTGATTTCAATCGACCACATTAATTTTTTAATACATATCTATTTGCTTTCTATCAAAGAAAACATTGTGATACGTAGATTGTTGAACCTTTCTGTGCATGTTTAAAATGCAATTGATGGCTGATATGATTTACAGCAGTAAATAAGCGGCGAGGCGCGCGTGGGCGGCGGACGATTTTTGTTCACTCTTAATTGCTTGAATGTAAATTATTTGGATTCGTGGGCGATCAGTCCAGTTAAAGACAACAGTCTATTTAGGTTATAATTATACAGATTCGAATCATCAATAACTTTTAATCTAGTTTACTTTGTTACAGAAATGTTTGCATTTTTAACTTCAAATTTCTACTCTTCAAAAGTATGTAGAAAACATGTTCTTCCAGATTATCATCATCATCATGCCCTTATCCCTTACGGAGGGTCGGCACAGTACCTATGTGCTGCTCTTCTATACATCTCTATCAGCCGTCATATCTGAATCCACTCCTTTCTTAATCGTATCCTCTTTCACACAATCCATCCTTCCAGATGATTGTTCAAACCTTTGGATGAGAAATAAATATCTACGTAGAACGAGAACTGTGTTAATTAGTACCAGAGCTCTAACGAGTATATCTACCGGTCTAAGTTTGAAAGTGACAGGTTAAACAATAAAATAATTTCATTTTTATAAATAGCAACGAGGTAAAATAAAGAATATGCTAAGGTGAGTTATTCTGCAATAAATCGTTATCCGATGATTTGTGTTAAGCGACAACGTGTTGTTTAACTTAAGTGATTAATAAAGTAAAACCGACGACGTGTTGAATGCGATGACAAAAAAAAAACGGAAGATGCGGTGAAATAAATTTTTATATGGCGATCGTTAACGCCGTCCCGGGTCCAATATTAAATGGACAGCGGCTTAGGAGTAAAAATTAAAGACAAACATAAATATCAGGGAAAAGTTTGTTGTATTGATTCGATCGTCCCCCGTACCCCGCCGTCGCGCGCACTGATTGGATTGTAATACGATATTTTTCGATCAACCGTAGGCGTTCCATTGTACATCTCCACTACACATGTACTACATGACGACTAGTTTATGAATGAAACGAATAAAATTTGTTATGTCAAGAAAACACATTTTCTAAGGATTTCAAATATAAGTGTTAACTTTATTTAAAAGTGATAGTGGTAAAACTTTCTTTAATATAAGTAGAGATTAAAACAATTTAGGTATATTGTTTCATAATAGTACATTTTTTATATAGGTAAGACAAGTGTGCAAACAATCAGCGAGAGCATCAATGTGATCAACGACGCCCATGAACATCCGCAATGCCTGAGGACCATAACCTATTAATTTCATTAAAAGATGTATTGATAGACTTCTCCAGGGATTATATCAACCTATCCCCGATAACATTATTTTATGTACGCAAGTCTTCATCTCATATGTTTATATTCTATGAGATATATACTATATACTATAATGACGTATATTAAGGCAGAGGTGTCGGGACGAAGGCTGCACCAAACTGGATTGGAAGTGGAGAGGAATAAATTAAAAGTTAAGTTATGAGCGGGCCGATCTAACAACATGAATGAACCGCGCCCCTCTCCCCCGGCACAGGACCCGCCGGCCGCGTGTGGCCTTTACCATTGCCGCTTCAGGGTCGGATTTGGAATTTTTGTTTACCTACGGTGATATTCCTAAACCATTATTATTGGGATCGTTGTTTATCATTAATGCAAGCTTGGCAATTGTAACCATGATATTTAAACAAACATTATAAATTAAATAAAAATATCAAAACCATATTCAAATATTATAGGCAAATTATCAAAACAATTCGATTGCATAATTACATACTTACTTACCATCAATTATCCGCGACATGTAACTATAATCCTGCATAGGTATGTAAAATTAAATTTCTGTGTACTAATAACCTTAACGCGCTGTACATTTCTTGAATACGTCCCTGGTATAAGGTGAGATGACACGTTATCGGCGTCGGTAATCTGAACCCAAAATATTACGATTCAAAACTTGGTCAAGACCTTACATCCCGAATATAGTAACTCTGGCCACCATTAAAGGGAAAAGTGGTCGTTTATAACTCCGTCTCTAAATACTTTATTTGTTTAGTCATAATAAAACGCTGTCAATTAAGCCAACTCGGGAATAAAGTTTTGTTTTTGTTTCAAACCTGTTATAATAACTATAAATATTTTCGAGGAAACGTGCGTCGATGTTCTGGATTCTGGACTTGGATAAAGGGTCGCCTAAAACAATTGATGTGATGTCAACCTTAACTATTACTAAATTTAGCACTAATTTCTATGTAAACTTCCGTAAATTTATACACCAAGTTAACATAGGTCGCGATCTCGAAAATTCTGATATATTTAATTTGCAAATAAAACAGAAGTGTCGATTAGTCATATTGAATACGAGTCTCGCATCGCACCATTAAAGTCTATAAAGCATGCGATAAATAGAAGTGACCTTTTCCTTTTTAATTACATCGCATTGCTGAGATACGCGAATATTTATTGCGCTTATGGTCGCGTCGTGTTGCAATATAAAACAGCAGTCGTTATGTGTCTCAGTTTAATTGAGATCTTATATTAATTAGAGTGTAGATGTGAGGCTGGATGCGACCGCCGCACGCAGCCGCGGCACGCAACTCGCGGCGCCTACGTGCATATTCACCCTATATGAGGTGTTCATTTAGAACTGTAAAAAACTATCGAAAACAATACTACACATTAAATCAGATACAGTACTACATTACTGCATTATCTAATGTTCTTCCATCGTGTGAAACTAGCATAACAACAGAACTTTTTTATTGTTTCTCTTATTTGTGAAATGTTATTTGGATACGTATCAAGCTTTAACAAAGAAATCAGAAAAACATTTAAACTATATGTATCGTTGAGGTAGGTCATATCAGAATAACTCTTCTATAGAACGTAGTATTACCGATACTTAGGAAGACCGCCGAAGTCAGTATTGTAAGTACCCGTTATCAAAACAAGATAAAATTATCTAAATTGATGAAGCATACAGATTTGTCGCCATTTGAGTACAAATTGCGACTCTTTGGCTCATTTACTTATCAACACACGTGTTTTAAAGCAAGTAAAATTTTAATAACTTATGAAATTGCCAATTTATTAAAGGTGTGATCATAAAGCCGTGTTACTTAAGAGACTAATAAATTCATAGAATTTTCTAAATATAATACAAAAACACAGAATCTTCAAATAATGCTTTTTTACGTTATGATTATATAAATCAAACACGATTGTGATGATGCAAAACCTTCCTGTTTCTTATACTACAAATGCGTTTAATCTTTTGGTCGAATGTCCAATCGCATATTTATTAAATTGTTGCTAGGGGTGGAGGCGGGGGAGATGGGAGGGATGGTCGTCGGCGTGTTTGGGCGTGTTCGCGTGCCCGATGACGTGATAGTGCGCGCCGTCACGCGTGCCAGCAGCGACGTTATAACAAGTTGTAAGGCACCAAACTAACAAGCCGACAGAATATCTCACGACATTAGTGATCGAAGCATGCAACAATTTTATTGCGCTCACCTACTTACCTGTTTGCCGATTGAAATTCGCCAGCGCTATCGACTCATATTTCTTGTGCAAGCTTTGTGTTTACGAAGTCGATCGAGTAATAGGAAACAAGCACCTTAACAACGTTTAACGCTTACTATCAAGAATCAACATTGAATACAACATATTTTTAATAGAAAAATAAAAAGCCATAATGTTTGAAGTACAGAATGTCTTTCTTGCCGAAAAGCCTGTACAAAAACATGTTTCCGCACCTCTCTTTCTCTTTAAAAAGAAGGTAATAATATCTTTTCTATAAGTCACGAAACGGATAAGAATAAAATTCTAGTTAACAAAATCACAATTTTTCTAACCTAATCAATTTTAGTACTTGCTGTTTCTGATTAACCTAGTATGGTATAAACGTGTACCCCTTGTTTCACAAGATAATACTAATTTAGCAAATGTGTTGTTATCTATTCTGAACGCATGTCTATGCACAAGTACCTATCAGTAGTGCAATGGCGTGTGTGACGCAATAAACCAGTCTGCTCTGAACTGGCAGTTGTTTCATACGTCCCTATACGTAACTAAATATATGACTAACATATCACATATACATACATATATAGTCTACGTCATAATTAAAAAAAATAGATAGAAAATTCATATTACAAGATCTCAATGGGCGAACGCCATCTTTGTTGTAGACTGACACTGTGAGCAAACTTTCAGAGATAATGTTATATAAGAAGACATTTAAAACACTGTTCGTATAAACAAATTCAAAACAGTGTTCTAAGAATTATCTGTTCGAAGCTTGATAGTATACAAGAAGGCAGCAATAAATTGTTTATATCATTGTTTCCTACACGCAACGACTCGCGTTAAAGTTAAACAGTAGTAAAATTAACTCCTAGATAAGCAATAAGACTATAAACACCGTTTGATATACACTGAACAACGGACGCGATTAATTAAATAGCAGCATAAAAACTTATTACACGAGTGTCTTGGATACCTTCGACAAAAACTTCAATTACATTGTCTACGGTACACAAAGAAAGTTGACAAAGAACATGGACTCTTTGTCAAGAATTAAGTCTTCATACTTGATTGTTGTTTCCTTTCCATTCAGAATGCACTCCAGAAACAATATGCCCACTTCGCTCTAAATCACAATCATAATCCTTTTAAATGTGTAATGGAAGGCTATTAGTGTGCAATAGTAGTCTCTTATCAGATGTCAACTTCTTTACTTGTACCTACTTTAAAATCAGAATAATGTCCTCTACACATTTGTCTCCACATATTTTGTTTGCTATACGTTTAGAAAAGCTGTTCAGTTATATATATTTTCTTTTATAGATAAAAGTACACTTTGGTTGTATCACAAGAACTCTTAAATGCAACGAACACTACATATACATAAAGCTGATTAAAAATCACATGTATATGAGAAAAGTTATTGCAAAACAACGATAAAACCACATAAAGGTATAAAATGATAAAAGATTTCCGACAGGTAACATCGCGGTCCGTTGTCAAACCACTTGGTGACATAAAAAATCTTGTACATAAAAATTAAAGGTCGTATTATTCTTTATAACTCATTTCACGGAGCAAATCTCGAAGGAGAATGACAAACAAAAGGCATAATAACGTCCCTTAAAATAATATTACGTGTCACGAAACCAAAGCTTTATGAAACCCGATATTTTTGTCATATCTGTTTTTATTGCGTCTCAATAGAGAATTACGGCCTCGTCCTTACTCTGCAGAGAAAAGCCATTCAATGTGACGTCGCGAGCGACGGATGTGGAGAGGGTGGACTTGAAAGTTTGCTTTAACCGATAAACTACCTATATCAAAGTCTAGTATGTTTACACACATATCAAGCATTTCTGTAAAGTATTTATAGTGGGTATGAGCTTACGCAAAATAACTTAGACTTTAAGCGTATTTTCTCTATTTAATATAGACATCACAAGAACTTTAAAAAATGTGACATATTTTTGGGTCCTTTATTATTTTCAATTTAATTGATTAACCGATAATTTACATAAGTATTGTAATTATTACTATTCAAATGAAACGTCTTTCAATAATAATTTATTAAATTAACATACTCAGTCTTGGGTTTCATAGCAGTTGGCTTATAAATTGTACCAAGTTTCCGTTTATGTCAGATTCCTAGGTACAAAAACTCACTTGCTTAAACTTGGCTTGCTGCGATAGGTTTGACATGTTCGGAATGTAGTAAGTCTACGGTGAAATGCTGATAGGGATAGCTACTTATCGTTTAGAATTTATCTTTAATAGAATAAACATGTAGATAGTATACAAATATATACTACATCAGAAAAAAAAAGTTTTCAATACTTGGAACGTATTTTTCAGTGTATTGCACTCGTATCTTAAATAGTATACAGTAATACAAAATAAATTTATGTTGATATACAAAACGCTGTCGGGCTGCGACATCCAAGAAGGATATTAATCTAATAGGCTCATACAGAATCACTTAGCGTAAAGATTTTAAATTTTGCACAAATCTAGTCGTATTTAAAGTATTGTGTTACTTGATGTATTAAATAGCCGGTTGACAATGTCGTGCGGATATTAACCCACAAAAAATGTCCTCGAATGTCCCGAGGATTTTCCGCTTCACGGCGCGCTGCGCTCGCAGGCGCGGACTCGCCAGTTGACAAAATATTGCATTCTTCCTATTATCTACAAACTGTTTATTTAAAATGTTATTTAAATGGATGATTTTAATCCCATGCCCTTAATATAGGCCATTGTCCTCCTTTTAATGCAGTTATGTTCGGAACGACAATTTTTAGAATTCAATCATTGTACATCGATGTAAAAGACACACACGAATAGAGCCCTGGAGGCACAAAAAAGAATTAGTACCGCCATTTTGGAAGTAGACGATAGCGTTCAACCAATTTATTACCTTTATTACTTTGTTCACTTTGTTATGGTCATCAAGCTATCGCCGACCATAAATTTGAATTCTCTCCGTGACGGTCAATAAAGGTAATGAAGGCGATCATCGGCGACCAAAACCAATAAAATAATAGAAATAAATTTGATATGAGCGACATATGGCGGCTTTGATGCGAAGCGAACCCTGTTATTGCTGTCAAACATGCGACAAATAGCTCAGAATCAGAAATCCATTTCATTTTATCCAACCGTTGATTACACAGCATTGGTCGCCGGCGACATCGACAATGGAACACATCTAACACGACAGATATATTTACACCCCTTTCTGTTTTAGAAACGACGCGACGCGATGATCAAAAAGTAAATTCCCGCTTATTATTATTCCATTACCCGTCGCCCCATTTTAAAAAAATATGTCAACCGATGATGACTGGGGCAGAGTGGGAATAATCTGCAGCGTCGAAATCCGGGGAGGTCGCGACCCGGGAATATTCAATGTGTTTATATAAAATAATTTTCATGTCGGACAACTCGCGACACAATGCCGTATATTTTTTGCTCTGTCGATAAATTGGCGGGATTATCATTTAATGGAGGGCTCATGTTCGCCGGGCTTGTCCCGATTTCCTATGACTGACATGATTTTATTAAACGCCGTATCGATGCAACGATGTGCTTCCATTCATTTTCGTACAAAGACATACTGATTTTAAATGTTTAACTTTTTTTATCTATATTGATACTTAATTATTATCTTACTAATACTAGTATTATAAATGTGAAAGTTTAGATGGATGGATGGATGTTTGTTAGAGTTTGTAGCCTAAACGGCTGAACGGATTCCGATAAAATTTGGTATGGATGTAAAGGATAGTCTGGAAGAAGACATGGGCTGTTCAATTTTATGTTTTTTAATTCCACGCAAACGGAGTTGCGGGCGAAAGCTAGTTATTTAATAACTACATTAATTGACAACTTTACCATTACTTTATCTTTGATTATTTTATCATAGGCAGGCTTCATTGAAAAATTGTCGATTATAATAATCTGTAACGCACAAAACATTAGAAGATTTATTTCAGTACGAAATATAGTATTGTTTAACAGACAAAATTTGTTAAAACACTGCTATTAAGTTGTCACGTGAATTTCTAGAATATACTAATCTAGATGTTCCCGTGCGACTTTGTTGAAAAATTGTTTTTTTGATTACGAGTACATTTGTCAAATGTCAAAATGACAGACATGACATGATGACAAAGCGTGGCAATTTTGCTTCCTTGATGTTGGCAGCACATTATGGTCTCTTTCCTACGTTAGGGTTTTTATCCAAAACTTTTACCCCCTAGGTTTAATGGCGTGAAAATATATAGCCTAAAGCGTGACGTAATTGTTG
>DVQG01000699.1:0-13222 GCA_018231605.1 Papilio ambrax
CCGCGTGGAATTAAAAAAAATAAAAGTGAGTAGCCTATGTGTTCTTCCAGACTATCTTCTACATCTGTACCAAATTTCATTGAAATCCTTTCAGCCGTTTAGGCTACAAACTCTAACAAACATTCATCCGTGCATCCATCTAAACTTTCGCATTTATAACATTAGTATGATTTTAACAAAAATGACAGATACATGTGATTACACTTCTGTATCGTTTTTTTTTTTTAAATTTCGAGTGTCATTCGTTTTCAATGGTATACTTATTTAATAGAGATCAACCTAGAAGAGTTTGGCGATCCGCCAGCGGCGTACCGAAGTTTCGACGTCGTAATCCCACGCATTGCTGAAAATATCCGCCGTTTCCTTGTAAAACATTTGAAACAAGCTAATCGTATAATATTTATAAATTAAAGATAAAGACAGACGATTCTCGATAAGGACATGTGATTCAATCTTCTATCTATCATAATTATTATTTGGAGACTGACTGTCAGTGTCTGAAGAATTTAACAAGTCTACTATTTTGTTTAAATTATTAAACAAAAACGAATATTTTAAACAGCAAGAAATCATGGTTGAAAATGTCGCTCTTACGACAAAAGAATTTAATTTCGATTGACCTTGACCCAAAAAAAATTACAAGCCATTAAAATAATTGTATTTAATCTTTACTTTGAAGGGTTAATAGTATTATCAATATTAGTTGTTTAGGGACGATGACATCTGATAGCGGTCTTGTTGGCCGAGGAGACCGGTTCGTACGGTGAAAAATTACAAACTATTCCAGCACAAGAACCGTAATAGCGAAACCGACTTACCTCATTACATTCCTACAACTCGTATGTACAAATCGGTTTGTTGATTATCTCCTAGTAAACGACGGAGTACCTTATGCGAACGAGGTATTAAGATTGGATTTATAAGTTGTTTGTTTTTTTACTTGTTTTTTTGACCGACTTCCCAAAAAAACTAGGTACTCAATTCGTCTGTATTTTTTTTTAGAATAAAACTGTAGAACTTTTGTTATTTTAAAAGATACAATTAGTCCGTGTCTATTCTTATCAACTTAATTTTTTGTAGTAGGTAAAGGTATAAAACTTTATGTATGTAAGTCCATAAGGGAAGAAATGTAGATACATTTCTATACTTGAATATAGAATACATGCTTGATAATTTAAGAAATGGTGAGACCTTATGATTGGTTTCATTGAATTATCAGCGATTACAATGTCAATATTATTCTAAGATATTGGGAATGAAAATATAAATGATTCACTAAAATGGCGATTGTAACAAGATCCGAGTGTGTTCACTAAAATAGCTGCGCGAAAGAGCTCGCCCGTCTCGTCACTGTTCTGTAATGACTCACACGCTCCCCAATCCGGATCGCAGTATAGCAGGAGTGCCGCCTCGCCAAACTATTTACATGCGCATGCTTTCCACACACATTCCAATATTTTATTTACCAACATTTTAGCGGAGTTATTGTAAAAATAAACTACACTTTTCAGTAAATATTAAACATTTTGAGCGTTGACAATATTTTTTGTACTACGCTACATAAGTTTTTTTCTCATTGTTTCAGTGGAGAGCGCCGGAGATCGCATCCCCATAACTGGAGGCAGACCCGGAGAGCCATCTCCGCCGATTTTTGAACAAATATTTAAAAATGCCAGATTCGCGCAAGGTGGCAATGCAAAGTTCGAAGGCAAACTACGAGGTAATCCTACACCAGTAGTATCATGGACCAGAAAGAAGGCACCGCTAGTGGAATGCAATAAGTATAGTATGAATTATAACGAACAGACAGGAGATGTGTCGTTGCTCATCAAACAGATTGGTCCCGGAGATGAAGGCGAGTACACTTGTACTGCACGGAACCAATATGGCGAAGCAATCTGCTCTGTATACATCCAACCAGAGGGCGTTCCAGTTCCAGCACATCAAGCTTCGCAGCAACAAAGTTATCGCCATGTCAGCGAGAGTGTCGAGCACAAGTCTTATGGCACACAAGGGTACTCTTCAGGACAATCCCATCAGACTCAAAAAGTAGCTTACACAAATGGAACGGACTTCTCCGCTATCCAAGATTTCAAAGTTGATACATTTGAGTATAGGTTGTTAAGAGAAGTGTCATTCAGAGAATCGATCACACGGCGATATGTTGGAGAGAGTGATATTCATATTAATACAGAAATCGACAAATCCCTAGGCGGAGTGTCACCACCAAAAATAGGTCAAAAACCAAGGAATTCAAAACTCCAAGTAGGAACTGATGCTCAGTTCCAAGTACAACTGTCCGGCAATCCACGGCCGAGAGTAACTTGGTTTAGAAATGGTCAGAGAATAACTAATTCGAACAAACATGAAATAATTACGACTAATACTCACACAACGCTAAGGGTGAGGAATATTCAAAAGTCTGATGCAGGACACTACACTTTACTTGCTGAAAACCCTAACGGATCCATTGTCACGTCAGCGTACCTTGCGGTCGAATCTCCCACAGAAACATATGCACATGATCAAAAAGCACAGTATATTATTGATAGTCAAAAAACTGCGACAGAAGAAAGTATGGAAATTACCGAAAAAGCTCTTGCTCCGCAATTTGTAAGAGTCTGCCAAGACCGTGATGTTACAGAAGGTAAGATGACGCGATTCGATTGCCGCGTCACTGGCAGACCTTACCCAGAAGTCACGTGGTTCATTAACGATAGACAAATACGAGACGATTATAATCATAAGATATTAGTGAATGAATCTGGAAATCACGCTCTTATGATTACAAATGTCGATCTTAGTGATAGTGGTGTAGTTACATGTGTGGCGCGGAACAAATCCGGCGAAACATCTTTTCAATGCAGGCTTAATGTGATTGAAAAAGAACAAGTAGTGGCGCCCAAATTTGTGGAAAGATTCACTACATTAAATGTTCGCGAGGGCGAGCCAGTCATACTTAAAGCGCGAGCTGTCAGCACACCTACACCACGAATCACTTGGCAGAAGGATGGCGTAGCGATTATACCCAATGCAGAGTTACGAATTAATACCGACGGTGGGGCCTCGACACTGGACATTCCACGAGCTAAGGCGTCGGATGCGGCATGGTATCAGTGTACAGCCCAGAACGTCGCAGGCTCCACCGCTACTCGGGCTAGGCTCTACGTTGAAGTACCGAAAGAGCCTCCGCCAGAGCAAAAACGCTTGCACTTACCGCGACCGACAAAAATTATTGACCCAGAGTGAGTACAATATATCTACTTATTTTGTTATCGTAGAATTAATATTAGAAATAAAATGATATAAAAATAACAAAACGTTTCAGACCTGCTCCTGGACCCGAAATAATATATTTGAGGCACGTGGAAAGGGCACGCCCATACATTCCTCCAGGCGAGGAAGACAGAGTATATCCGCCACCTCAGTTTATAATACCTCTTAAGAGTGTAACGCAGATGGAAGGCGGAAAAATTCATTTCGAAACCAGAATAGAACCAGTGGGCGATCCTTCCATGAAGATTGAATGGTTAAGGAACGGACAAAGTATAGAAGCTAGTAAGTATTCACATTAAATTCCGCCATGTTTTACTATAGAAACATGATTCAATCTCCAAGATTCAATAATTCATCAATCAATAATATATTCAGTACTTACCTTTTATCATTTCTATCCCATAACATTTATACTTAATCTTGCAGGTTCTAGGTTTACGTCAGTATTTCGATTTGGATATATATCTTTAGATATGCTCAGTCTTAACATTCAAGATAGTGGAGAATATACATGCCGAGCAATCAGTGCCACTGGTGTAGCTGAAACTAAAGCAATGCTTCACGTTACGCCAAGGGCAACCATTGAAAGAACAAGTCAACATCCAGAAAGTTTGCAATACATACAACAACTGGAAGATTACTCAAAATACCAGCACCAAGAATCTATTGAAGAACAAATTTCACAAAGGCCGCAGTTTATTAGGCCCTTGCAAGATCTTGGTGAGCTTCAAGAGGGAAGAAACGCTCACTTTGAAGCACAACTTACTCCAGTGAGTGATCCTACTATGAGAGTTGAATGGTACAAAGATGGCAAACCAATCACAGCCAGCTCGCGAATCACGTCAATCTTCAACTTCGGTTACGTCTCCCTTAACATCATGCACCTACGGGCTGAAGATGCAGGTTCGTATACAGTGAGGGCTGTGAATAAACTTGGCGAAGCCATCAGTACAGCAACAATTAGAGTAGCAGCAAGAAGTACCGTTACTGCAGACCTCGGCATTCCGGAGCAAAGAAGGTATATCGAAAAGACTGAACAGTTGGAAGCGTATCAACAACAACAACATCAGAAATATTATCAGGAAGTACCAGAAAGCACCCAAAGACCAGAGTTCAAGACTCCGATAAAAGATCAAATAAACGTGAAAGAAGGAGGATTTGCACATTTTGAAGCTCGTTTAGAACCAGTGGGTGATTCTACATTAAAAGTAGAATGGTTAAAAGATGGACGCCCCGTTGAAGCAAGTTCAAGAATCACTACTTTCTTCAACTTCGGATATGTTGCGTTAACTATTAAATCAGTGACTATACATGACGCTGGTCACTATACATGTAGAGCGTATAATGCACTTGGGCAAGCGACTACAAATGCTAATCTGACTATAATAACAAAGAAAGACATAATAGCAGAATCTCAACATCCTGGAGGTTTAGAAAAAATTCAGTACTTGGAAGATTCCAGCAAATACTCAAGACGTACAGAAGAAGAAACACAAATTAAACAGAAGCCTCGATTTTTAGGCCCACTAAAAGGTACAAATAAGATAGTGGAAGGCCAGAGTGCTCACTTTGAAGCGAGAGTAGAACCTCAGAGCGATTTGACCATGACCGTGGAATGGTATTTTAATGGAAAATTAATTAAATCTGCTAATAGAATTCAAACTTACCATGATTTTGGATATGTTGCTTTAGACATTGCTGGAGTTAGGTCCGAAGATTCTGGAGTATATACTGTTGTAGCCCGTAATGCTACCGGTGAAGCACAATTGAGTGCATCGATGACTGTCGAAAGTGAGTATTTCATTCAAACATTTAATATACATTTAATAAATATATGAATACATTTGTTTACATCTTGTTTGTCTTTGTCCCTTGAATTTTTAATTAATTTATCTGTTTTTTTTAGCCCGATCAAGCATCGATACATCAAGTATTCATCGCGGATTGTATGAAAAGACTAGACAGATGGAAGAATCAAAATTCGTGGAGCCAACGTATCATATTGAGGAAATTTCTAAATCGAAACCAGTCTTTATTCAACCATTGTCGGATCCACATCCGATATCTGAAGGTAAAAATATTCACTTGGAATGCCGCTTAGAACCCATGGGCGATCCAACTATGAGAGTTGAATGGTTCCACAATGGTAGAGCTGTAACTGTTGGATCTCGCTTTAGGACATATTACGATTTCGGTTTCGTAGCTTTAGATATTATTCACGCCACATCAGCTGATTCCGGAGAATACACAGTTAGAGCAGTAAATCACTTAGGCTCTGCTCACACTTCCGCGATGGTGCGTGTAATAGAGAGATCAGACGTACTTACGGATACACAAAATGAACAAGCAATTGAGCAAATTCAACAACTGGAGGATTCTGCACGTAGAACTAAACAAACACAAGAAGATATAACTGTAATGCAAGCTCCACACTTTTCCCGAGCGTTACATAATATTGAAATCATTGAAGGTACTAATGTTCATTTAGAATGCAGGTTGCAACCTGTAGGTGACCCAACTATGAGAGTAGAGTGGTTCTGTAATGGCAGGCCAATTAAAACAGGACATAGGTTTAGGCCTGCCTATGAGTTTGACTACGTAGCTCTTGATCTCTTAAGCGTTTACCCCGAAGATTCAGGCGTGTACACTTGTCAAGCGACAAATCAACTAGGCGAAGCAGTTACTTCTTGTGCTTTGCGTGTACTGGCTAAGAAAGATTTAATATTTGATTCTCAACATCCCTCTGGGTTAGAAAAAATTCAATACCTAGAAGATACTTCTCGTTATAAAAAATCAGAAGTGATTGATGAAACCTATAATATCAAACCTCGTTTTGTTACAAAACCAAAGTCCATTGAAAACGTCAAAGAAGGACATCACGTCCACTTTGAATGCAAACTTGAACCAGTAACAGATCCTAATTTGAAGGTTGAATGGTTTAAGAATGGCCAACCAGTAACCATAGGTCACAGATTTAGACCTATACATGATTTCGGATACGTGGCACTTGATATCATCGACTTAATTGCTGAAGATTCAGGTGTTTATACATGCAGGGCAGTAAATCTTGTAGGAAGCGATGAAGTTAGTTGCAAATTGACTTGCCGTAGTACTGCTGATATTATTCGAGCTACTCAAAATGAGTCTGGTCTGGAACAGATACAAGTTCTGGAAGACCGCTCGAAATATTCAAGAACTGATTTCGTTGATGAAGTTACCACTCAGGCGCCGATATTTACAACATCTCTTAAGAATGTTGAAATAAAGGAAGGACAACGTGCTCATTTTGAATGTCGTCTTATTCCTGTTTCTGATTCAACAATGAAGGTTGAGTGGTATCATAATAACAAACCTCTGAAGAGTGGTTCAAGATTTACAGAGACAAATAACTTCGGTTTTGTAGCACTTGATATTATGTCATGCTTACCAGAAGACTCGGGCACGTATAAATGTCGAGCAATTAATGCTTTGGGCGAGGCCGTCACATCTGGCACCGCAATAGTGCATTCCAAGAAATCGATTTATTTAGAGTCACAACATGAAGGTGCTCTTCCTAGATTAAATCAATTAGAATCATCTAGACATCAAAAGTCTACTGTTCAAGAAGAATTTACAACTCAAGCACCCGTTTTTACTACACCTATGAGAGATATCAAGGTTGCAGAAAACCAGGCTGTACACTTTGAAGCTCGCCTTATTCCTGTGGGTGATCCTAAACTACGTGTTGAATGGTTAAGGAATGGTGTACCTATAACAGCCTGTAAGTGTGAATAAAGTTTCTTTTAAATACGATTTCATACATACGTAAAAATAACATTTAATATTTTCATTAATAATAATTGTACTTTTCAGCGAATCGCATTACGACAATGCACGATTTTGGATATGTAGCGCTGAACATGAAGTATGTGAACCCAGAAGATTCTGGTACATATACTTGTAGAGCTATTAATGACTTAGGTGAAGCTGTGACCTCATCTACGCTCTTTGTACTATGTAAGTGAATAAATCATGACAAATTTATACTCTTAAAAAGTTTAGTAGACAATGTTTTACAATGATGTTAATGTTCATTTCTAGCTAAAGCATCGCTTCAACTCGAAACGCAACACGAGACTGCGTTGGAGAAAATTCAACAATTAGAAGATTCTTCCCGTTACCAACGCAGGGAGGATGTGGAAGTTGCAGTCAACCAAGCGCCTCGATTCGTTACTCATTTGAATGGACCAACAAAACTGATCGAAGGTCAAAGTGCTCACTATGAATGCCGTATTGAACCTTACCCAGATCCGAACATGCGAGTTGAATGGTATTTCAATGGAAAGGTCTTACAAAGCGGTCATCGCTATCGCACCGCTAATGATTTCGGATTTGCGGCTCTTGATATCCTCACAGTGTATGGAGAAGACTCTGGAGAATACACCTGTAAAGTAATCAACAATTTAGGACAAGCAACATCATCGATCAAATTACACGTACAATGTAAGTTACATTCAATTATTTCTATTACTTCGTCGTTCTCTATAAGATAAAACAAGTAACTTATGTTTTTTTATAGCTAAAGAATCAATTATAAGAGACACGCAACATGAAAGTGCGCTTGAAAAGATTCAGTATTTAGAAGATGAGAGCAGATATAAGCGTGTCACCCACGATGAAAGTTTCATCGCAGAGAAGCCCCAGTTTGGTAAACCAATTAAAAATGCTGAAGTGCCAGAAGGTCAGCCAGTACACTTAGAAGCTACTCTAACACCAGTTAATGATCCAACAATGAGAGTTGAATGGTTCTGTAATGGTAAACCAATTCAACAAGGACATAGATTTAAAACAACGTATGACTTTGGATATGTGGCTTTGGATATTTTGTATGCTTATGCTGAAGACACTGGCACATACATGTGTAAGGCTACCAATGCCGTGGGTGAAGCAGTTACAACAAGCTCTGTAAGAGTAAATGGTAAGTATTGGGGACGCAAAAAATTTACTTCTTTGAAATCGTGCTCTAATTAAACAATTTGAAGTTTACATTATTTGAAGATTTATTGACATCTCTAAAATCTACTATTTAATTTTAGCTAAGAAGTCGTTGTATTTGGATACTATGGATGAACAAAGACTTAAAAAGATTCAAGAACTGGAAAAATACGAAAGACCAAAGCCTGTAGAAGAAGAACAGCCTGGTCAAAGACCTGTGTTCTTGACAGCTTTGACAAGCCTCGAGAATCTTAAAGAAGGTGAACGGGCTCATTTCGAATGCAGAGTGGAACCTATCAATGACCCTGATCTCAAAATTGAATGGTTCCTCAATGGACAAAAGATTAAAACAGGTCATAGATTTAGAACAACACATGACTTTGGTTATGTTGCTTTGGATATCTTATACACATATAGCGAAGATTCTGGAACATATATGTGTAAAGCAACAAACAAACTTGGAGAAGCAGTTAATACCTGCACGTTGAAGGTAGCAGGTAAGATATTTTTTTTAATGAACAGGGAAGGTGTTAATTTTCATCCTCTTGCGCTTTGTATATATTTGTTTTTATGATTTCAGGACGCAGAAACATCATTTTGGACACTCAACATCCTAACGGCTTAGAAAAAATAAGGCAGCTTGAAGCTCAAGGGCATCCTGCCAGAATTGAAGTAGAAGAGCCTAAAATTTCTCCACCTCGGTTTGTCACAGAGTTACGAGGAACAAGTCATGTTTATGAAGGACAAACCGCACATTTCGAATGTCAAGTTGAGCCAGTCCACGATCCCAATCTACGAATTGAATTTTATCATAATGGGAAAGCCCTGCAATCTGCTTCTAGATTCCATATCACTTTTGATTTTGGTTATGTGTCACTGGATATTCAACACTGCGTACCAGAAGACGCCGGAGAGTACTCTGTCAAAGCTATTAATGCTTTGGGTCAGTGCACATCCGCGATATCTATGACTGTAACCGCAAAAGGTAGTATCATATCGGAATCTCAACGCCCTGAAGGATTAGAAAAGATTAAGGAATTGGAGTCTGCAGAACCATTCAGACGTCCTGAAATACCTGAACCGGTTACTCGGCAGCGACCTGTGTTTACACAACCACTTCAGAACATCGACAACATACAAGAGGGACAAACCGCCCACTTTGACTGCAGACTTATTCCTGTTGGTGATCCAACACTCAAAGTTGAATGGTTCCGTAATGAAAAGCTTATTGAGGATAGCTCAAGAATTACAAAGACTCATGATTTTGGTTATGTTTCTATGACCATAACTCACGTGCGCGATGAAGACGAAGGTGTTTATATGTGCCGAGCATCCAACTTACTTGGAGAAGCAGTTACAACTGCTGCTATGAGGATCAAAAGTGAGTACAAATTTATAATTTAATACTTAACTTTCTTCTTTTTTTACTTATAATGCATTGTTCCTTTATTTGGTTTAATCATTTTTATTTCGTAAATAACAGCTAAAGCAGCCATTCAAATGGAAACGCAGCACCCCGAAGGAATGAAGAAAATACAGAGGCTGGAAGAACCCCAAGCTAAGAAGCCTGAAGAACCGGAACGCGAATTTGAAAAACCCATATTTACACAAGTACTTACTGGTCCTTCAGAACTTTGGGAAGGTCAACATGCTCACTATGAGGCCCGTGTTGTACCTGTAGGTGATCCAAGCATGCGATTTGAATGGTACATTAATGGAGTGGAACTTAAGATGGGTAAGCAGTTATTAAGTTTTAACTAGGTTATATCAAATTAAATCTTTCGTGGATCTACTTATAAAATTAAATACACGTTTAAATTACGATATTTTTTTTAGGTTCAAGATTCCGCACTACACATGACTTCGGCTTCGTTACATTAGATATTAATTCGGTGGTTGCTGAAGATGCAGGCTTATACATGTGCAAAGCAATTAATAGAGCTGGTAGTACAGTGTCTTCAACGTCACTTAAGGTAAAGACAAAATCTACAATAGTTGATCAGGCTATGAGACCCGAAGCTTGGGAAAAGATACAACTTAAGGAAGCAGCTATGAATAAAGTGCCTGAAATGTTTATTGATACGGGAGTTCAACAGGCGCCTATTTTCACTACTCATTTGCAAAGTTATGACAAACTGGTCGAAGGACAACATGTTCATTTAGAAGCACAAGTAGAACCAAGAACTGATCCGAAATTGAGAATTGAATGGTTTAAGAATGGCGTTTCTTTAACCACTGGATCTAGACTAAAGAGCACATTTGACTTTGGCTTGGTTACTCTTTCGATCAATTCTTTGAGGATTGACGATTCTGGTATTTACACTTGTAAAGCGACTAATCTCATGGGTGAAGCAGTATCAACAGCATCTCTTAAAATCGAAGACAGACATTGGTTGCTTGGCGATTCACTTCATCCAGAATCATTGGATAGAATCGGTGCATTGGAACAACCTAAACCTGGTAAGCCGGATTCACCAGAACCTGTGTATGAAACTCCGGTATTTATATCACATTTGAATAACATCATCTGCAAGGAGGGCGATAACATTCATTTCGAATGCAATGTAGAACCTTCGAGAGACCCTACTCTTAAAATAGAATGGTTCTTTAACAACAATCCTCTTCCATCTGGAACGAGATATAAGAGCACTCATGATTTTAGCTACGTGGCTTTAGACATAACACACACTTATGAAGAAGATTCTGGAATTTATACGTGCAAAGCCACAAATTCTAAAGGATCAGCGACTACTTCAGGTTCCTTAAGATGCACTGGGGATAAACACATTTACTTCGATACTCAACATCCTCAAGGCAAGGCAGGTCTGGAAGCGGTTGAGCAAGCTGAAGAAGCCAGGCTTGCTAAAGGTAGAAGATCTTCGTTGCCTGATACTGAATATCCTGCCCCAGAATGGATAGTTCCTATAGCTCCTGAAAACAATTTAGTAGAAGGCCAAGCCTTACATTTCGAAGGGCAAGTTGAACCTAAAAACGATCCTAACTTAAAATTGGAGTGGTATTTCAACGGTAAAGTCCTAGAGCAGGGTTCAAGATTCAAACTTACTAATGATTTTGGATTTGTCACATTAGACTTAATTGACGTTTACGAAAGGGACAGTGGTATATACACTTGTAAAGCTTACAACAAAAAGGGTGAGGCATTCACTTCTTCTACTGTGTATTGCACAAGCAAGGAAAATCTCATATGGAAAACCCAGCATCCTAAAGGCGCTGAGGGATTGGAGAAGATTCAAAATCTAGAAGATTCTCTCCGCAAAGAGCCAAGTGCCAGGCCAGATGACGATACTGGAAGACCCCCTGAATTTACAACAGTCTTCCAAGACATAATGGATATTAGTGAAGGTCAAATTGCGCATTATGAAGCATCTCTCATACCAACAGGAGATCAAAGTATGGTCATTGAGTGGTTCTATAATGGAAAATCTATTGAAGCGAGTCATCGAATCCGCACTGTTTATGCATTTGGTATGGTGGTTCTAGAAATTCTCGGGACAAAAGAATCGGATTCCGGAACATATTCTTGTCGCGCAACCAACAAATGGGGTCAAGCTGAAATTAGTTGCAGGTTGGTTTGTGTTGATAAAAGTAAAGGTCAAAAGCCCCGCTTTACAACACATATACAGAGCATTGAGGGTCTTAAAGATGGCCAATCAGCTCATTTCGAATGCACCGTTGTACCGGTGGATGACCCTGACATGAAGATAGAGTGGTACCACAACGGTCAGCCTTTGCGCCATTCAACCAGAATAAAAACAGTTTCAGATTTCGGATTTGTGGTTATGGATATAGCATATACCCAAAATCATGATACAGGTGAATACGTTTGTCGAGCATACAACAAATACGGTGAAGACTTTACTAAAGCTACAATCACTTGCTACGGCAAAGGTGGAGTTTACCTCGATAGCTTGCAGCCTGATTCACTGGCTAAGATTAGAGAGCTAGAAAGTCTCCAAGGAGCACAACAACAAGCACCAGCACCAGCATCTGCGGAACCACCCAAGTTTATTACACAAATAGAAGACGTAACTAAATTGGTTGAAGGCCAAAGCGCTCACTTCGAGGCGAGATTAATTCCTGTCGACGATCCTGACCTGAAAGTCGAATGGTACTACAATGGCAAGAAGCTACCACACGGCCATAGGTACAGAACTTTCCACGACTTCGGAATTGTGATCTTAGACATTTTGTACTGCTACGAAGAAAATTCCGGAGAATATGAATGTATTGCCACCAATAAGCTGGGACGAGATTCTACGAAAGCGACACTGAAATGTACATCAAAGGAGAATTTGATCTTGGACTCGCAACTACCGCGGGTAAGTGTACTACTGTATTATAAATAAATGTGGTGCCAAAAACTAGCATTGCCATAAAAACTTTAAATTCTATCAATCAATATTACTTTAAAAAAACTGAATTGTTTTCTTCGTTAGTATAAAGAGATCTTGTAAGCCGTTATTTTAAAAATGAAGTGCACGCACTGGCTTGTCTTAAAACTTTCTGAATATAATATAACAGTAATGTATCTGGATTTTGATTTAATTATTTTTTTCTAGGGCATGGAAGGAGGTTTAGAAAAACTGCAAACATTGGAGGATTCAATGATACGTAAGAAAGAAACTACGGTTGACGAAGAAAGAGGCAAGGCACCTGTCTTTACAGTACCACTGTCCAATATTGAAAACCTCAGAGAGGGGGAAAACGCTCATTTCGAAGCACGTCTTACACCAACCGATGATCCCAATTTGAAGGTAATTAAACGTTAATGCTTTGGGATTTTCCTTTCCTTTCCTTTAAATCCTTTAAATTAGTTTTCTGTTATTATTATTTTTTCGGTTATGTTGACCCATATAAAGTATATGTGACATTGTTTTATCTATCATCATCATCTTTATCATCTCCCCTGCCTTATCCTACTCCCGTAGAGTCGGCGCACCGGGTTTTCGTC
>DVQG01000700.1:0-13218 GCA_018231605.1 Papilio ambrax
TACTATAAAGGACAATTTTATTCTACATTAAATTCTGATAACAAACTCATTTAGTCGGATTAGAATTAATATTGAAACCAATAAAAGATCGCCGCAAATAGCGTGCGGTTTTTAATTCATTTTCACACACGTTAAAATCCATCTGAAGCAATAATCAGCTGACGTCAGACAATAAAAACAAGATTTTTATTATTATTGCCCTTAAATTATATTTTAACATAGTCACCATCGCCAGAGAGTGATAAAACGGACAGTTATTGAGGTCTTGCTCGGCTTCAATTTTCCGACAAGAACTCTATTCTGTTCTAGTAATACATCCATGATCTATATACATTATTGAGGTACTTATTTATTACCATTTTCTTTTTTTTTTTTTCATTATTTCTTTAATGTTTAAAGTTACCATAAGCTATGCTATAATAACACTATTTTGACTTATGCTAAACACAACAATTGTCTGTGGCGACGGATGTGGCCTTGTGCAGAGCCTATGTGATTTTTTGCAGGCCTTCTACGATCGTTGTATCTCTATTTCTCATCACCATTTATATGTTATAGGCGATGATTCTCTCGGTCGACGCATTCATCGCCCTCGTTACAAGTCTCGCCGTTGCGTCGTCCGTGTAGTATACACATTCGATCGTGTGCCTTGAAATTGCTACCACTGCGTGCTGTACACTCTCGTGCAGCTGCAGCTGCCTTGTTGTTGCACGCACGATGATGACTGTCCCATATGTTAATCCTTGTGCTTCGTGTACCGTCAGCAGTTCGATCCTTCCCAAGTTCCGTAGCCTAGATGTTGTAGGCTATCCTTTTCACCTCGAGTGAAGACTAGGAAAACTGTGTTGGGTATTGATGTTGGTATTTTCGCTCCTGTGTACTTTTCGGTCTTGAACGATCGCACTTGAGATTTGGACAAGTATATGCCGCTATAGATCTCGTTTAGGGCATATGCTACGTGTATATACTACGTGGTTTCGGTGCGTGCATAACAGTTCTTGGCTGACTCCGGTTATGAGGCTGGGGCCCTGTATGTCATCCGAAAGAGATTATGCCTGTCTATGTAAGGGAGTTGGTTGTTGTCACCACAAGTACTTACTACTTCCATTGTCTCCACTCTGACTTATATGCTCTTTGGTATATGTCAGTATATGTCACATAAATTATCGCAATATTATTAAAATGAAAACATACCACAGTCATGAATAAATAAAAAAAATTATAAAGTTTAATTTTGTGACATTTACTATAAAGGAAAACATGGAGTGTGATAGAAAAGCAGCTTTAATTTAATAGACCAAAGTTTATTTTATAAACCAAAGCATCAGAATAATGGAGATTGATTTTTTCGAAGAAGATGTAAAAACATAACCAATCATATTGTTATTTGCAAAAAATGATAAAAATTGACTAAATGTAACGTTTACTGAATAAATAATCACTGCTAATTTAAAAAATTAAAATGTGTTTTGAATTTTTTTTAAATTGATGAGTTAATTAAACCTACAGTTGAACTTCGAATATAAATCCATCATCAGATGATTTTTCAATACAAAAGATCTAAGGAAGATTTAACAATCAAAATGGCTTTGTATCATGGACTATGTCTGACCTCACTTACAAATGATGACCAAACAATTCATGAACTGAGAAGTGTACCGAAATTAACCGAGGGATCACTTGATGTATGTAAAGAAAATAATGATCTACAAAGGTTAATTTTAAGTAAAAAAAATTATGCAAAGAAAATATCACTAAGGAGAAACAAACAATTTTCCACATATATGTATATTAAATTGTCAAAGTTGATCTCTAAAAGTTATAAAAATGCTAAAATGAGGCATCAACATATTACTTTATTTCAAGGCCTGGTAAAGAAAAAAAAAATTAATATTATTGTTTTCTTCCCATATAAAATCAAATCAGAAATGGCTTCAAAAGAAATAATGAAAATACAAAGATGTCTTTTGTCTATCACTTTTACAAATGCCGAAAAAATATCAAAAGTTTTTGAAACCCACATTTATTATGTACCTAGAAAAGTCAAGTTCCAATTAAGAGAAAAATCTTTGGAAACAAATTGTGCAAGCAATTCGGTTACAATTAAGAATAGTTTACTAAAACCTTTTAATAATTGTGTCAAGAAAGCATCACCAAGGGCTCCTATAATAGAAACCGGTTTACTTAAACCCTGTGAAAATACGTCTTTAACAAATTTAAGACCACATAATAATTTATTTGAAATTAGAAATTCATCATTTCTGTTGTCTGGCAAGGAAGAGTTTTATCTAGTTAAAAGAATACATCTCATATACATAATGTCGAAATCTAAAAAATGTCCACCTTACCCAACTTGCTCCAAAAAAAATTTTCGTAGCAGCAAAAGCCACTGTGTTTCTAACATCTTTGAACAATCATGTAAGGTGCATAATCAATTATTGAAAAAGTCAGCAATGCCATGCTGTGGACATATGGATAGTTTCATAAAAAAAAAACGCTGTATTGAAAAAGACTATGAACATATGCTAAGACAAATATCTAAATTGATGCGTACATGTAAATCAGAAAATTTCAAAGTACGGGAAACTTCAAAGCATTGTTACCCAAAGTTACCTAAAAAACCTAAATGTAAGAAAGAAATTGTTCCACTCTGTGAAAACTGTAAGAAAAGTTTGAAGGTAAAGCCAAAAAATATTTGTAAGCCAAAATGTAACTTTGGTAAAATACTAAAAAGTACATATAACCGGTGTTCTAAACAAGCTAAGAGGAAATTGAAGAATAATAATGTGGGTAAAGTAATAAAGGATACATACGGCCAATGCACCCAAAAAGCTAAAATGAAACTCAAAACGATACATTTGGATCGAATTATAAAAAAATTATATGGCCAGTGTTCGCAACAAGTTTCATCTAAACTTAAGACAAAATTGAAACCTACAAAGCAAGATTGCTATATGTTTAGGTATGACTATCCGATTTTATTTATTTTTATATATTAATTACATTAAATTTATTTTAAATACAATATATCTAGATAGAATTGTATGTGCTGGTTAATAGAAAGTACTATGTCATTTATATGTGCTTCCATTGTATTTAGAACGCGCTTTCACCCGCAAACTTTATTAGCGCAGATTTGAAAACAAAATGGTCATCTAAAATATTGCCGCTTGTATCTACCTTCCACCAACCTACCTTCCAGCCAAAGTCCGATCAAAATTGGTCCACCCGTTCCAGAGATAGCGGCTGTGTCGCAATTTTGAAAACGCAAAATTAAAAAAGTAACCTATAATATGCCTGTCCATATCAATTACCCTGCAGTGAAACTTCTGTCAAAATCTGTCCAGCCGTTTCGGGGATTATAAGAACAAACGCGGCTTGAGGGCAGACAAAAATTGTTTAAATGCATTATACGCGTTTCGGTATAAGCAACGCAAAACGTAAATCAAAATCTGAATTTTTCTTTTGATATTACACACACTCAAATTTATAATATGTAAATATAATGTATAGATATAGATTCATGTTTCACAATAACTAAATCAGAAAATATCATAAATATTTCTTTCTACTGACCTGGTAATTTTATGTTTTAGTGTGCATATTTTCCCAAACCAGAAACTAGAGCGTGAACCTAAGATGTGTCAATTCAAAGAAAATGGTAAGAAAAAGCACCAAATCCAATAATCTGATAATGTTATATAATCATAGCTGTTCCCCGCGACTTCGTCCACGCAATATTAAGACAAAAAAGCAGCGTTATAATATGCCCGTCTATGTCAGCTACCCTCCAGTGAAATCCAGTGAAATCCGCCCAGCCGTTTCGGAGATTACCCGGAACAAACGCGGCATGCGGACAGACAATCAAAAATTTAATACGATTTTTGTTATCAGCAACGCAAATACATCATCTTTCCGAAATTATCTTAATAATTTATGTTACAGCCGTGTTTCAATTTTGGTCTATAATGAATCCAGAACAATCAAAAATTGTAAATTGTGCAGCGATAAGCAAGAGGGATACAAATATTAAAAACAATACTTCAATATTTGAAATTCAGCAGAGAAATTATTTAAAAAGCAAGCTTTTGTTAATAAAGAAGACGACGTCAGTAGTGTTTGTTGATGTTAATAATTTTACTGAATATGACATTTGCCTCCAGGGGATGTTTAAAAGTAATTTGTAACAGAATTTTATTTGTCTCATATAAGCTTCCGTAATGTAGAAGGCTAATATTTCTTTTTAATGAATCAGATCCCAGCAAAGGTTCCCACAAGAGTGCGAAGAGTATATCTTTTGATATACCTGAGGATAATGGTTCTTCCCATAGTTGTGTAGAGTCTTGGCAGCCACAACATGCTTGTATTGAAAATTGCCAAGGTAATAGTTCATTTTATACATCAAGCAGTAAAATATTATTAACAAAAAATAGATATTCATCTAAATTAAATGATTACTATTATTCCATACATGTTCATATTTTGTATAATATATAATAAATTATACACGATACTATAGAGTAATTATTAAAAAATAGTCTTCCGAGTGAAAGACGTGATAAATATAAATAAAGAAGAAGAAGCAAGAGCAACCGTCTAATTTAGAATTAGAATAAGAGTGTACTTTCAACGAGTACAAATGACGAAAACATAAAAGTTTCAAATGATGAAAGGATTCCTCATATATTCTTAGAAGATTCTTTTTCCTGAAGATTCTGCAATTTGTTTGTTAACGATTTTGTTAATTGAACACAAAAGGTACAAATGAATAGAACAATTACATTTTCTTAACTTATTTCAGATACGGATGAACCTAAATGTATCTTATGCGACAATCGCGTTAACCAAATATCGAACGAATGCAAAAGTAACCTTTGCAATGCAAAAACTTCTCCCATCAAGGTGAAACTTCCTCTCCCTAAATGTATAGATTGTACAAGGGATAACAAACAATGTGATATGGGTCTAAATACATTGCCACAAAACATTGGTAGGAAATGTTCAAAAAGTAGTACATTAATTAGTTTGTAATTTGACAAAATAAGGAAAGGATGGGAAGGGAAAGTGGATCTGATGGTGGAGGAAACGCTTAGGATAAGGAAATATCCTCGTTTTGAATGTCTCCTCTATCGTTTAAGGGTAATGCAATTGCGGATGTCTTTGGATAGCGGTCGGTCGGTTTGTATTTCCGCGAATTGAGCAGACCGCTTGCTCGTTAGCCACCTCATCATATAAAAGTTACATTTTAAAGTCATGTCGTATATGTAATAAAAACATACATTTTCAGAAGAAGAATATAGACCAATAATAAATAGCAAAACACCAAGAATTATAAGACGGCAAAAAATTACATCCACTTTTCCACCGTAATGTATAATACTTATGTTGTGTTTGTAGTTTGTTAAAAATAGATTACTTTATAAACGTATCTTTTTGTATTAATTCAGGGATTGCATAATAGAAATAAATAATAGCGGGAAAGATCTCAGATCACTTGAATTGCTAGATTGCTTTCAGCAGTTGAAGAAAGACGGTCAGCAAGGGAGAAATAAAAAATTCCAACGGCCCTTTTGGATTAAAATATTTCAGAAGATTACTAAGAAACGTAAAACATCCAAAAAGTGTGTTTTTTCTCATAAATAGTTAGTGTAGTTACTTTAAATGTAATGTTATTGTCATATTAACCGTTTGGATAGTGTAGTGCGATCTAAACATTATGTCGGCTAATAGTTTTATAAGGAATACTAGTGCAAAACACAAGTTTACTTTTCGGCGGGATGCAGATGCGGAGGCTAGGCACACCCCTGCCTGTAGCACCCCTCCCACTTGCGTAGAATAATGTCGCATCAGCGCTTGCAGCGAAAACACCGCTTTGAAATAATATGTAATAACATACTTATATATCATTTTTTTATTATAGAAAACTTCGCAAGACTTCAAAAGAACTTAATAAATCTTTTCTTAAAGACGACAAAAATAGTAATAAGATATTAACGTTCAGTGACTTTAAAAAAATGAATGCACAACAACTGGTAGACATAATATGTGAATTGAAAAAAGCCACGTGTTGTGATTCGCCCCGGAAATTAATAGAGGAGGATGGAACAAGTTCCGAAAGCAAATCAAGTAATTCTTTTTTTGGAAAAGGTTCGAAGTTTTCTGATGATACAAGTAACTCGAGTTCTGATTCTTTTTCTTCCTACGATTCTGGTTCAGAACGTAAACAGAACGGAATCAATTTTTCTATACCCCCTAATGTTGATAATTCTAAAAAGTTGTATCGATTTTTTTGTGCAAAATAATGAAGTAGCATGCAGTTTGACAAATAAAGTGTAATAATAAATGGCAGTAAGTTTTTTTTTCTTGCTACTTTTATCAACAGGGATAGAAACATGTCATCACTAAATAGCATAGCATATTTTTTTTAGCTTAAAAGAGGTATATAAACAAGAAACGACCTTGCACTCATGATAATCGAATTAACTAAAGTACAATAAAAATCAGTAGACGACATCTATTGTATAAACATAATATCTCTAACTGTAAGATTAGCACCAAGAATGAAAAAATAATTTCGACTCCCGTCGTTTCAGTTGTGTACGAGACGAATTAAGCAAACCGTGACGAATTAAGAAAAAGTCGAATCGTGATATAAAACATATTTATATTTTGTACGCCATCATTGATCTGAATTGTTGCAATTTGAACAATTATCTCGTTAAATAAAGTGAAATAATTTTGGTTACATGAAAAATGATTTCCGTATTCACTGGCGAAATATGTATACGAAAATGTATTGCTATCTGTATTTTTTCAGAAGGAACGAGAAAATAATATTTTCTTACAGATGTTTCGGCAAACTTGCTCTCGACTTTTTCAGTCATAGATGAGGCTAAAAGTATTTTAGTAAAAACTGTAATGACAAATATAAAAATAAACAAATTACAGGTACAAAAGTTCAACAAAAATCCGTGGGTCTAGAAATGTGGGATACCAATTCTTCTGAGGAACATTTAAAAACTAAACGTAAAGTTTTTACAAGTAATTATTCACAGTACGAGAAAGATTTCAGTAAATCTGTAAAAAATATTTATCTGCATTGTGCAACGAAGGATGGTACTTTAATTTTGTGTATTATAATATGTATTTTAAAACCATGTTATAAACAACAAACACTTTTTCAGGTAAGAAAGAAAAGAAAAGAAACAAACTGACTAAAGTTAAAAAACCGCAAATATTAAAGCAACAAATAATTAAATGCCACGTATCACATCGAGGAATGAGGTTTAGAGATGTAGATCAACAACCGTCTGTATAATTGATATGATACTCCCAGTTGAATTTGAGTAAAAGGAATTTACTCTAAAATCTTTTTTTTTTATGCAGAGTAAACATAAGAGATATTGATTATTGTGGTAAACACCTAACTACGGTACATTCGATTGAATATATTCAGTCTTTAAATGGTTACCAAAAGAAGATTGAAAAGCCTTATCGTCCCTTTTGGTCCAAAGAATTTTCAAACAAAACTAAAACAAAGAAAAATCAACAAAGGTTTGTAAAGGGATATTTTTATTTAACTCAGTACGTACTTGGATAACTATAAATTTTGTAGATGCACAGATTATTGAAAAGACTTAAGTAGATTGTTAGTTTCCATTGCCGTAACAAGTTCCTGCAGTTACTTATGTTTTCATGTAGCCAAGCTTGCGAGGCGGATATAGAAGAACAATGCGAACTTGTTCTCGAAGAGCATCACGCAGAAACAGATGAACTAACGTTCAGTGTATTTGAAATAAGCACCGAAAAGCAAATCAAACACGTAATATATGACATCGAAAACGCCCCGTCATCTTACCATTCTAGTATAAGAAAAATAAAAAGGTTTGTTGTTTACGTAGAGTTTATAGCCTAATCCTTGTTGCCACATGTTTTAAATGTTCGACATGGTATAAAATAATTGAGTTGATTGTCTGCGATCGTCTTTATTTTTGAATAACTTCTAATTACTTACTTTACGTTTTTGTTATTTTTTTTATTAGTACACAAACATGTGCAGTACCAGACACGAATGAATCCTGTAAAATTATTTTGTCTGAAGACATTGAACTAACGTTTAGTGATTTTCAAACAATGAACGATAACCAGCTTATGGATGTAATATGCCAATTACAAAACGCCATGTTTTCTTCTGAATCAACAGCCCGAAATCCACGTAGGTTTGTATTTTCAGCTATATGTATGTTAAACAGTTTAAAACGCATACAAGAATTTAATATTTTTTTATTTGCATTAGACAATGTTTGGAAGTAAATGACAAACAGTGTGATGATAATGGATTAATATTCAGAGATTTTCAAAGTATTAGCCTCAGACAACTGAAAGATATAATATCTGGATTAGAAGCACTGAGTACCTCTGTTTGTGATACGAGCAACAGTTCCACGATGAAAATCGAAACAAGCTCCACAATCAAATCAACCAGCTCTACTTGTATTATCGATGGAGTACAAGAATCTGTTTCGAGTGTTTACTCATTATCTTCCTATAGCTCAGATATAGATATTGTTCAGCCAGGGTTAAATTTTTTAATACGCCCTAATACTGCTAATGTTCATAAATTCTTTCGAATTTTTTGTATTAAATGAAACTAGTTTTAAAACTTAATGCTTTTGAATAAAGTATGTTTAGCAATGGTCTGCAGTTTTATTATACTCACGTCGTACTGCCTGTTTATTGTTGCAATCCCAACACTATATGTACAGAATATATCACTGTCATTGCTGGTCTAAACTTTTCTAGATGCAAATTTGATTATGTCTGTGAGGATTCGTGCTATGCTCACATCTCTCAACTCAGTAAGTCAAAGAGTACCTACTGTAACATCTAGCAGTAAGTGCACGCATATCTAGTCATTCAAATACATAAAATTCAGTTACGCAGCGAGTAAAAAAATACAATTCTATGTTTTTTATTCTTTATTTGTGTCATAAATGAAAACATATTTTATACACGTGTATATACGATACATTTAACTAGATTTTAAAATTAGAAATACCTTTATACTATAAATGGCTAACATATAATTAACATTTAAAACTTATGTGAATCAAACAATATCTATTAAATTTTTAATGGATCGGCAATTTTTACGATCGCTGGATTTCCAAAAATAGGAAAGGAATTCGGTTTAATAGATATTTTTGATGTATATTAAAACAGTTAGGCACACATAGCGGGGTCATGGGTTCTCTCACTATCTGCAACTCTGCGTATTAGGTTCTACTGTAGTTTTACCTAGTCAATTAACTTATTTATTACTTCAAAGAGATGAAATGCTTTAACAAGATTACAACTTAAGTTCAATAACAGACGATAAATGTATTGCAGTTAAACATCCTTACTATAAAACTATTTGTCTGGATGTACCTAATAACAATAGCACAATGGATTTATATATTTCAAGTATAATTTATAACTTATTGCTTTACCAATGTTTATTATACTATATAAGAATAAACAGATTTGTAAACTTTGAGGTAAAAAATTACGAATGTTGGACCATGCCACTTTTACTGTATCTCATATTAGACGTTGTATTCACCTACATTACAAACGTTTAGAAAGCAATTTTTCCATAAAATAATTGATTTTGACTTTAACTGTATCTCAAAACGATGATGTTCATGATCACGTTCGATAAGTACTTTTCGAAAGGAATGCCATCTCTCGGCAAAAACAGGCATTACGCAAAACGTTATTTTTTTGTAATTACATTATCAACAATTTCCATTAATAGAGGTGAGCCTTTAAATTATTTGTCGCATTTAATAATCGATGTTACTTTCCCTTTATCCCAAAGTTGTCAAATATTCCTTCATTGCGAACAAATATGTAATTAACTCAATTTATGACCCTGTTCCGCACAATATCCTTCTCAATGAAATTACAATAAAATAAAAAAACAGTGGTTTTTCCACTTTTATGTGAAAAGCAAAAACAAATCCATCCATTGAAAACATTCATTCGGATGACCGAGTCAAATATCTTCATAGTATTACTAGGGTTGACTTTACATTTAAGTATAAAGGATAATATGTTCCGAATTGAAAACATCTTTTGATAATATTAAGACGATTTTTTTTTCAAGTTTGCCTCTACTTAGGCATATAACCTAAATGAGTGCTGTCAATATAAGCCGCGGGCAGGTTTGCCGAGGACCCTTTCTAACTAACAACGATCGTGTTCCGCGGTCCTCGATCAGTACCGGTAGTTCGTTACGTTATGACGCAATCGACATAACTCCTGCGCACGAGTAATATAAGTGCGACGGTAGTCGAAATCCACAAAGCACATAAAAATACCAGAAACTTATTGGAAACCTTTTATTCCTGCTATTATACAAGTTATAACATCCACACCCGTTACATGGCCTATTTTAAAATGGGAGTGGATGACGTTGCCGTTGTCTATATCGAATACTACTAAAAAGATAATAAAACAATAGTTTAAATTAAAACATAATATTATTTACAATACATACACTATATACCTTTAAGAAGACAAGATGAATTTAGGCGAATAATTTTGAACAAAAATCAATTAAAAAAAAATGCCACAAACGATTTTATGAGTAATCATATGTATACAATATAATAATACAAATGTTTTAAGTTTAGAAAAAATAAACTAAATACTTGTTATTATGAGTTATATATAATTTATGTCAATGCAATTATAATTTTATCCATCAACACAATGCGAGAAAGTGACTATCGAATCATATTCATATTTGAAAATTAAACATAATCGAACATGTTATACTTTTTAGCTAGCAGAAGATAACGAATTAATCCTAAAACCAAAATGACATGAACCTACAACATTTGTATCTTATTTCGTTCCAATTAGATGAAATGGATACCGTCATATGTCATTTGCTTCTTAAAGGGGTATACGAATAAGAAATTATAATAAACTCATTAACACATAGATAGGACACCTTCAGGGTTCTAATGGTATTCCAATTAATTACATACTAGACTACAATGTAAATATACAGTTAACATAATTTTAAGACAGGTATATTTACATTAAAATGGTTTATGTAAAACATAAGTGTAAGAATGGATTGTCTAATAAAAGCTATTTGTGCACTCCCTGATATTAGCATACAAATGCGTGGGAAAACAAATGTAAAAACTGAAGGATAATAAGAAGTTGTAATATATATAGTCGAAGAAATGCAAACTATAATAAATAATACTATTCTATTCTATAACATGTATCACTGAATTCTAAAACTCTGTCTAAAGCCATAATTTTAATGTATTAAAATCAAACAAACTATGTCGAATTTAAATTTCGCAGAATATTTACAACACAGAATAATGTTGAAACAATTTGGAGAAATATCATGTTAAAACATAAAAATAGAGCTATTTTACATTTTATTACTAGTTTCTAATACTAATATGCGAACTTTAAACTGACAAAACAAAATATTTACACTAGTTATACTAACTTAAATGAATATGAAGTTTTACTGACGGGGTGAATAAATTATGAAAATTAAGATAAATGACTAACTTTGAGCTAAGTCTGTTTCAGTAACAAGGAAACGTAATTTTTTATGTAAAATGCTATTAATAAGGGATTTTTAAAATATAAGCACTTTCAATACTATATTAAAATAACATTGTTATTGCAATCGTCGGCTAAAAATTATAAATAAGGAAGTTTGTTAATATGTATCTCTAAGCGGCTGAACGGATCTCACTGAAGTTTGGCTTAGATGTAGAGCATATTTAATCCCGTGCGGACGGTGTCGCGGGAGACAGCTTGTAATATATGCACATGTTCCAATTTATGTAAAGATAACCTAATCCATTTCGCTCCAAATCGAATAAAAAAAAACCGTTTCAGCTGCCTACGTCATCTGCACGGACTGGCTCTCCACTCAACATTATTGTTTTGCCGACCTTTTTCATCTAGCAAAAGAGATTCAGGTTATAAATTCCGATAAAACTATTGATGGGAAGAAACAAATATTATAGCGTCTAGATATTTATTTGGTTTCATACATCTTTGTTTTGAATGAATCTTGTTAGATAACGTTAATTGAAAATAAATTTGCTTTAATTTATGAATCTCACATGAAATTATTTGTATTTTTATGCCTGATACAAATTTCTATTCACTTTGGTATTAATATATATTAAAGGTTTAATATACTAGCTTTCGACCGTGAATCCGTTCGCGTGAAATTAAAATAAAACAAAAGCAAGTAGCTTTTGCGTCCTTTTATATCTATGTTTAATTTTATCGAAATCCGTTCAGTAGTTTAAGCGTCAAATTTTTTAAAAAAATATATATCCCTAAAAAAACACCATCCATCCATTTATAAAATTGGTAAGAAGATTGGTCATTCTAAAACAATGAAGTATTTATTTGAATAAACTATTTAAAAAGACGCTGAACATCTCAGAAGGTAAATCAATTCATTATGAATCAGTATTTTGCGTAGTTGAGTGCGTTGATTTCAACAACGTTATGAATATAATCGATATTATTGAAGTAGAATAGCTTAAATCACTTAATACATTAAATAAAATGAGAATAATTAATTAATTTACCTTGTTCTGTAAAATTATAAGCACATAAACAACTTTTTCAACACAAACTTTACGTTCAACCGGTCTACAGCAGCGCGTCACCGCGACTAACGTCGGGGGGAATATTTTTGAATTTGTTTATGGAAATGTAAAACATTACTTATTCACTGTTTACCATTTTTTTTTTCGAGATAAAACGCAACAGAAATAAAATATGTCAATGCGTAATTCGCCTTGTAATGGCGGCCGTCTAAGACTTTTAGTGTTACAGAACTCATCCCTTTAAATTCATGTGCATATAAACAGACAGTAATAGCAGGAATTAAAAGAACGTGTAGAATTATAAAAGAAAAGTAACTAAATCTGGCAACAATACCAACTCAAATATTAAAATATCTATTCTATTTATATCATTGGTTGAGTTGTAATTGTTGATGCGATGCGATGATATCGTGTTTTTATTATGATATACATTTCAATCTAATATATATTTCTCTAAACTAAGTCTATAAGAGCCTTGTCTTCGTAAGAAACTTCATCTTCAGCGTCGTCGACATCTTCCTCCTGAAAATATTAATTACATAAATTATGTGCTAATTACGTG